>VXCM01009858.1:2812-14318 GCA_014773175.1 Lucifuga dentata | reverse complement strand
TTACTACAGTCTTACTGTACGCTTACTATACACTTACTACAGTCTTACTGTATGCTTACTATACACCTACTACAGTCTTACTGTACGCTTACTATACACTTACTACAGTCTTACTGTAAGCTTACTATACACTTACTACAGTCTTACTGTACGCTTACTATACACTTACTACAGTCTTACTGTATGCTTACTATACACTTACTACAGTCTTACTGTACACTTACTATGGTCTTATTACACACTGCAGTCTTACCATACACTTACTATAGTCTTAGTATATACTTACTATAGCCCTACTATACACTTATTATAGTCTTACTATACACTTACTATAGTCTTACTACACACTTACTATAGTCGTTTTATATACTTATTATTGTCTTACTATACACTTACTACAGTCTTACTGTATGCTTACTATACACTTACTACAGTCTTACTGTACGCTTACTATGGTCTTATTACACACTGCAGTCTTACCATACACTTACTATAGTCTTAGTATATACTTACTATAGCCCTACTATACACTTACTATAGTCTTACTACACACTTACTATAGTCGTTTTGTATACTTATTATTGTCTTACTATACACTTACTACAGTCTTACTGTATGCTTACTATGGTCTTATTATACACTTACTGCAGTCTTACTACACACTTACTATAGTCTTTTTATGCACTTACTATAGTCTTCCATCCATCCATTATCCTCCGCTTATCCAGGTCCGGGTCACAGTGGCAGCAGACTAAGCAGACCAGCACACGCTTCCCTGTCCCCGGCCAGGCCTTCTAACTCCTTCTGGGGGACTCATACTGTAGCCTTACTATATACTTACTGTAGCATTTACTATACACTTACTATAGTCTTATACACATACTATAGTCTTTTTACACACTTACTATAGTCTTANTATACACTTACTATAGTCTTATACACATACTATAGTCTTTTTACACACTTACTATAGTCTTACTATAGACTTACTATAACCTATACACTTACTATACACTTGCTATAGTCTTACTATATACTTATTATAGTCTATTTATACACTTACTATAGCCTTACTATACATTTACTATAATCTTACTATACACATACTATAAATTTACTACACACTTACTATAGTCCTTTTATACACTTACTATCGTCTTATGACACACTTACTATAGTCTTACTATACACTTACTAAAGTCTTACGATACACTTACTATAGTCTTACTATAGAGTTACTCAAGTCTTTTTATACACTTACTGAAGCCTTACTATATACTTACTGTAGCATTTACTATACACATAGTATAGTCTTATACACGTACTATAGTCTTTTTAAACACTTACTATAGTCTTACTATAGCCTATACACTTACTACACACTTGCTATAGTCTTACTATACACTTATTATAGTCTTACTGTACACTTACTGTAGTCGTTTAATACACCTACTATTGTCTTACTATACACTTAATATACAATTACTATAGTCTTTTTATACACTTACTGTAGTCTTACTATATACTTACTATATTCTTATTATACAGTTATATTAGTCTTACTATAAACTTATTATAGTCTTTTCACACACTTATTAAAGCCTTACTATACATTTACTATCGTCTTACTATACAGTTATAGTCTTACGATACATTACTATACTCTTAGTATACACTTACTATAGTCTTACTATACACTTACTATAGTATTTTTATACACTTACTATCATCTTATGATACACTTACTATAGTCTTACTACACACTTATATTAGTCTTACTATAAAATTACTATAGTCTTTTTATACACCTACTATAGTCTTACTATNCACACTTATATTAGTCTTACTATAAAATTACTATAGTCTTTTTATACACCTACTATAGTCTTACTATGCAATTAATATAGTCTTTATACACTTACACTTTATACACTTTATAGCCTTCTACATACTTATACTAAGTATGTAGAAGTCTTTTTCATACACTTACTATAGTCTTACTATACACTTACTATAATCTTACTATACACTTAATATAGGCTTACTATAGTCTTACTACACACTTATTATAGTCTTTTTCTTATACTTACTATAGTCTTACTATACATTTACGATAGTCTTAATATAGACTTACTATAGTCTTTTAATACACTAACGCCTTACTATACACTTACTATAGTCTTACTATACACTTACTAACGCCTTACTATACACTTACTATAGTCTTACTATACACTTACTAAAGTATTACTACAGACTTACTATAGTTTTACTACACACTTACTATAGTCTTACTACACACTTACTATATATTCTTACTATACACTTACTATAGTTTTTCTATACGCTTACTATAGACTTACTGTAGTCTTTGTATACACCTACTATACTTACTATACACTTTCTACACACTTACTATAGTCTTTTTCATACATACTAAAGTCTTACTATACATTTACTGTAGTCTTACTGTACACTTACTATAGCCTTACTATACACTTACTATAGGCTTAATATAATCTTACTACACACTTACAATATTTATTACTATACACTTATTATAGATTTACTAAACATTTACTATAGTCTTACTATAGTCTTATTATATATTTACTAGTCTTATTATAGTCTTACCGTACACTTACTATAGTCTTACTATAGGCTTATTATACACCTACTATAGTCTTACTATACACTTTCTACACACTTACTATAGTCCTACACACTTACTGTAGTTCTTAATATACACTTATTATAGCCTTACCATACATTTACTATAGTCTTACTATATACTTATAGTCTTACTATACAATTACTATACTCTTACTATACACTTACTATAGTCTTTTCATACACTTATTATAATCTTACTATACACTTACTATAGTCTTACTACATACTTATAGTCTTACTACACACTTACTATAGTCTTACCATACACTTACTATAGTCTTACTATACACTTACTATAGTCTTACTACACACTTACTATAGATCTTACTGTACACTTATTATTGTCTTACTAGACACTTAATAGTCTTACTATACTTACTAAATTCTTACTATACACTTATTATAGCCTTACTATACATTTACTATAGTCTTCCTATACACTTATAGTCTTACTATACACTTACTATAGGCTTACTATAGGCTTCCTACACACTTACTATAGTTCTTACTATACACTTATTATAGCCTTACCATACATTTATTATAGTCTTACTATACACTTATAGTCTTACTATGCACTTACTATAGTCTTTTTATACACTTACTATAGCCTTACTGTACATTTACTATAATCTTACTATACACTTACTATAGTCTTACTACACACTTACTATCGTCTTACTACACACTTACTCTATATTCTTACTATACACTTACTATGGTTTTTCTATACACTTACTGTAGACTTACTATACACTTATATTAGTCCTACTATACAATTACTATAGTCTTTTTATACACTTACTATAGTGTTAGTATACACTTACTATAGTCTTACTATACACTTACAAATAGTCTTAGTATACACTTACTATAGACTTAATATACATTTACTATAGTGTTACTATACACTTACCATAGTCTTACTATACACTTACTATAATCTTACTATACACTTACTATAGTCTTACTATACACTTAATATAGTCTTATTATACACTTACTATAGTCTTAGTATACACTTGCTATAGTCTTACTATAAACTTACTATAATCTTACTATCGTCTTACTATACAGTTACTATAGTCTTACTATACACTTACAATAGTCTTAGTAAACACTTACAATAGTCTTAGTAAACACTACTATAGTCTTACTATACACTTAATATAGTCTTATTATACACTTACTATAGTCTTACTATACACTTACTATAGTCTTATTAGACACTTACCATAGTCTTACTATACACTTACTATAGTCTTAGTATACACTTACTATAGTCTTACTATACACTTAATATAGTCTTATTATACACTTACTCTAGTCTTAGTATACACTTACTATAGTCTTACTATAGACTTACTATAATCTTACTATAGTCTTACTATACACTTACTATACTCATAGTCTTACTATACACTTAATATAGTCTTACTGTACACTTACTATAGTCTTAGTATACACTTACTATAGTCTTACTATACACTTACTATACTCATAGTCTTACTATACACTTAATATAGTCTTACTGTACACTTACTATAGTCTTAGTATACACTTACTATAGTCTTACTATACACTTACTATAGTCTTAGTATACACTTACAATAGTCTCAGTATACACTTATTATAGTCTTAGTATACACTTACTATAGTCTGACTATACACTTACTATAGTCTTAGTATACACTTACTATAGTCTTATTATACACTTACTATAATCTTAGTATACACTTACTGTAGTGTTACTATATACTTACTATAGTCTTATTATACACTTACTATAGACTTAATATACACTTACTATAGTCTGACTATACACTTACTATAGTCTTAGTATACACTTACAATAGTCTTAGTATACACTTACTATAGTCTTACTATACACTTATTCTAGTCTTACAATACACTTACTATAGTCTTAGTATACACTTACTATAGTCTGACTATACACTTACTATAGTCTTAGTATACACTTACNTTACTATACACTTACTATAATCTTACTATACACTTACTATAGTCTTACTATACACTTAATATAGTCTCATTATACACTTACTATAGTCTTAGTATACACTTATTATAGTCTTACTATAAACTTACTATAATCTTACTATAGTCTTACTATACACTTACTATAGTCTTACTATACACTTACAATAGTCTTAGTATACACTTACTATAGTCTTACTATACACTTAATATAGTCTTATTATACACCTACAATAGTCTTAGTATACACTTACTATAGTCTTACTATACACTTACTATAGTCTTATTAGACACTTACCATAATCTTACTATACACTTACAATAGTCTTAGTATACACTTACTATAGTCTTACTATACACTTAATATAGTCTTACTATAGACTTACTATAATCTTTCTGTACAGTTACTATACTCATAGTCTTACTATACACTTATTATAATCTTATTATACATTACTATAGTCTTACCANTACTATACTCATAGTCTTACTATACACTTATTATAATCTTATTATACATTACTATAGTCTTACCATACACTTCACTTCGTATAGTCTTAGTATAAACTTACTATAGTCTTACTATAGTCTTATTAGACACATACTATAGTCTTACTATACACTTACATTAGTCTTAGTATACACTTACTATAGTCTTACTACACAATTACAATAATCTTTGTATATACTTACTATAGTCTTACTATAAACTTACTATAGTCTTACTATACACTTACAATAGTCTTAGTATACACTTACTATAGTCTTACTATACACTTAATATAGTCTTATTATACAGTTACTATAGTCTTAGTATACACTTACTATATCTTACTATAGACTTACTATAATCTTACTTCAGTCTTACTATACACTTACTATAGTCTTACTGTACACTTACTATACTCATAGTCTTACTATACACTTATTATAATCTTATTATACATTACTATAGTCTTACCATAGACTTCACTTCATATAGTCTTAGTATACACTTACTAGTCTTATTAGACACTTACTATAGTCTTACTATAGACTTACTATAGTCTTACTATACACTTATTATAGTTAGTATACACTTAGTATAGTCTTACTATAGTCTTATTATACACTTACTATAGTCTTACTATACACTTATTATAGTTAGTATACACTTAGTATAGTCTTACTATAGTCTTATTATACACTTACTATAGTCTTACTATACACTTACAAATAATCTTAGTATACACATACTATAGTCTGACTATATACTTACTATATTCTTAGTATACACTTACTATAGTCTTAGTACACACTTACAATAGTCTTAGTATACACTTACAGTAGTCTTATTATACACTTATAGTCTTAGTATACACTTACTATAGTCTTATTATACACTTACTATAATCTTAATATACACTTACTATAGTGTTACTATACACTTATTATAGTGTTAGTATACACTTACTATAATCTGACTATACACTTACTATAGTCTTAGTATACATTTACAATAGTCTTAGTATACACTTACTATAGTCTGACTATACACTTACTATAGTCTTACTATACACTTACTATAGTCTTATTGTACACTTACTATACACTTACTATAGCCGTAGTATACTTACTTTTGTCTTACTATACACTTACTATAGTCTTATTAGACACTTACCATAGTCTTATTATACACTTACTATAGTCTTAGTATACACTTACTATAGACTTACTATAATCTTACAATAGTCTTACTATACACTTACTATAGTCTTACTGTACGCTTACTATACTCATAATATAGTCTTACTATAGTCTTATTAGACACTTACTATAGTCTTAATATACACTTCCTATAGTCTTAGTATGCATTTACTATAGTCTTACTATGGTCTTTTTAGACATTTACTATAGTCTTACTATACACTTACAATAGTCTTAGTTTATACTTACTATAGTCTTAGTATACACTTACTATAATCTTAGTATACACTTATTATAGTCTTAGTATACACTTACTATAGTCTGACTATACACTTACAATAGTCTTAGTATACACTTACTATACACTTACTATACATTTACTCTAGTCTTATTATACACTTACTCTAGTCTTACTCTAGTCTTAGTATACACTTACTCTAGTCTTACTATAGTCTTAGTATACACTTACAATTGTCTTACTATAGTCTTACTATGCACTTACTATAGTTTTAGTATACACTTGCTATAATGTTAGTATACACTTACTATAGTCTTTTTATACACTTACAAATAGTTTTGTATAGACTTACTATACACTTACTATAATCTTAGTATACACTTACTATAGCCTTATCATACACTTACTATAGTCTTAGTATACACTTACTATAGTCTTAGTATAATCTTATTATACACTTACTATAGATTTAGTATACTTACTATAGTCTGACTATACACTTACTATAGTCTTAGTATACACTTACTATAGTCTGACTATACACTTACTATAGTCTTATTAGACACTTACCATAGTCTTACTATACACTTACTATAGTCTTACTATGCACTTACTATAGCCGTAGTATACTTACCATAGTCTTATTAGACACTTACCGTAGTGTTACTAGACACTTACCGTAGTCTTACTATACACATACTGTAGTCTTAGTATACACTTACTATAGTCTTAGTATACACTTACTATAGTCTTAGTATACACTTACTATAATCTTACTATAGTCTTACTGTATACTTGCTATACTCATAATATAGTCTTACTATACACTTAATCTAGTCTTATTAGACACTATAGTCTTACTGTACACTTACAATAGTCTTAGTTTATACTTACTGTAGTCTTAGTATACACTTACTATAATCTTAGTATACACTTGCTATAGTCTGACTATACACTTACTATAGTCTTATTAGACACTTACCATAGTCTTACTATACACTTATTTTAGTCTTATTATACACTTACTATAGTTAGTATACACTTACTATATAGTCTTAGTATACACTTTCAATAGTCTTAGTATACACTTACTATAGTCTTAGTATACATTTACTGTAGTCTTAGTATACACTTACTGTAGTCTTAGTATACACTTGCTATATAGTCTTAGTATACACTTGCTATAGTCTTAGAATACACTTATTATAGCGTTAGTATAGTCTTACTATAGTCTTATTAGACACTATAGTCTTACTGTACACTTACAATAGTCTTAGTTTATACTTACTGTAGTCTTAGTATACACTTACTATAATCTTAGTATACACTTGCTATAGTCTTAGAATACACTTATTATAGCGTTAGTATAGTCTTACTATAGTCTTATTAGACACTATAGTCTTACTGTACACTTACAATAGTCTTAGTTTATACTTACTGTAGTCTTAGTATACACTTACTATAATCTTAGTATACACTTGCTATAGTCTTATTATACACTTGCTATAGTCTTACTGTAATCTTACTATACTCATAATATAGTCTTACTATACACTTATTCTAGTTAGTATACACTTACTATATAGTCTTAGTATACACTTTCAATAGTCTTAGTATATAGTCTTAGTATACACTTACTATAGTCTTAGTATACACTTACTGTAGTCTTAGTGTACACTCACTGTAGTCTTAGTATGCACTTGCTATATAGTCTTAGTATACACTTGCCATTGTCTTAGAATACACTTACTATAAACTTACTTTAATCTTACTATAGTCTTACTATACACTTACTATAGTCTTACTATAGTCTTACTGTACACTTACTATACTCATAATATAATCTTACTGTACACTTACTCTAGTCTTACTATAGTCTTATTATACACTTACTATAGTCTTACTATACACTTACTATACACTTACAAATAGTCTTAGTATACACTTACTATAGACTCAGTATACACTTACTATAGTCTGACTATACACTTACTATAGTCTTATTAGACACTTACTATAGTCTTAATACACACTTACAATAATCTTAGTATATACTTACTATAGTCTTAGTATACACTTACTCTAGTGTTACTATAGTCTTATTAGACACTTACTATAGTCTTAGTATACACTGACTGTAGTCTGACTATACACTTACTATAGTCTTACTATAGTCATATTAGACGCTTAACATAGTCTTACTATAGTCTTACTATACACTTACTATAGTCGTAGTATACACTGACTATAGTCTTAGTTTACACCTACTATAGTCTTACTATCGTCTTATTAGACACTTACTATAGTCTTATTAGACACTTAGTATAGACTTACTATACACTTATAGTGTTAGTATACAGTTACTATAGTCTTATTATACACTTACTATAGTCTTACTATACACTGACTGTAGTCTTAGTATACACTTACAAATAGTCTTAGTATACACTTACAAATAGTCTTAGTATACACTTACTATAGTCTTACTATAGTCTTATTAGACACTTACTATAGTCTTAGTATACACTTACTATAGTCTTAGTATACACTTACAAAGTTAGTATACACTTATTATAGTCTGACTATACACTTACTATAGTCTTAGTATAGTCTTATTAGACACTTACTATAGTCTTATTATACACTTACTGTAGATTTAGTATACTTACTATAGTCTGACTCTACACTGAATAGTCTTAGTATACACTTACTATACTCATAATATAGTCTGACTCTACACTTAATAGTCTTAGTATACACTTCTATACTCATAATATAGTCTTACTCTAGTCTTACCATTACACTACACTTACTCTAGTCTTTTTATACACTTACAAATAGTTTTTGTACAGACTTACTATAATGTTAGTATACACTTACTCTAGTGTTAGTATACACTTACTATAGATTTAGTATTCTTACTATAGTCTGACTATACACTTACTATACTCATAATATAGTTTTACTATAGTCTTATTAGATGCTCTAGTCTTAGTATACACTTGCCATAGTCTTAGTATACACTTGCCATAGTCTTTTTATACACTTACTATCGTCTTATGATACATTTGCTATAGCCTTACTATACACTTACTGCAGCCTTTTAATATACTTCTTAGTATGCTAAGTGTATAAGTATAGTTATAGTTCCTTCCTGTTTTTAACATGGTTGAATGACAATAAACTGAACTAACTAGTAAGTGTATAGTAAGACTATACAGTTACTATAGTCTTACTATGCACTTAGTGTAGTCTCATAGTAAGTGTACAGTAAGACTTTAATAAGTGTATAGTAAGATTATATTTAGTGTGTACTATAATAAGTGTAAATTAAGACTGTAGTAAGTGTATAGTAAGACTATAGTAAGACTACATTAAGTATATAGTAACACTATACTAAGTGTATAGGAAGGCTATAGTAAGGCAAAGTAAGTTATGGAGTAAAATGTAAGCACGCTTGTACCAACTTCAGGCCAAGCCGCATATTTTTTTTTCCCTGAGTAGTGGGTGAGATGTTGAATCAATCTGTTAAGTTTTAGTTGCCAGTTTTTTTTTTTTTTTNTTTTTTTTTTTTTTTTGTTTTTTTTTTACAATGTTTGAGGAAGAAATGCTTACACCAAAATTTGCAAAAAATTCACAATGGCAGACAAGCTATGAGTTGGAAAGGGGTGTGGCTTAAATGGATAGATGCGTCTTAGCCCAAGAAATACAGAGAAAAAAGAATTTTGATTCTACGATCTATGGTTTGTAAGTTATTGATGAAAGTTTACTGTGGGTGTTATAGCGCCCCCATCAGGTCAATTTATGATTCATTTTATGCAGATGTCTGTAGTGAACATGTCCACCAAGTTTGGTTACAGCAGATTAATTTCTTCAGGAGATATACCACACGTTGTACAATTAGCCATGCCTACAACTTTCTCAGCCAATTGCAGCAGAATAATTCAGAGTATCAAAAAACTGAAATGGTACTGTTTTCTGGCTTGGGCCAGACATGCCACAGGCAAATTTTGGTGATAATTGAGCCAAAATTGGAGGCGGAGGTACGAAAAAGCTGTTTCGGAAACAATTCAAAATGAGAAAAATCTAGTCGTGGCAGAAGAGTTTAGAATATACCATTGGATGCATATAGATCCAGGGAAAAAAGAATTTCAAATGGTTGATGACTCAGTTTTTTCCCCAGACGTGTTTAACAAACATGTCCACAAAGTCTGGTTACATGAGATAAATTCCTTCAGGAATTTCATTTTATAGCACGTTGTAAAATTAGTCACGCCTACAAGTTTGTTGTCAGCCAACTGCAGCAAAACAGTAAAGAAGATGAAAAAAATCTAAAATGGTACTTTTTTTTTGGCTTGGTCCACACATGTCGTATGCAAAATTTGGTGATGATTGAGCCAAAACTGGAGGAGGAGAACAAAACTGTTTCAGAAACAATTCAAAATGGCAGAACATCTAGTCAGGCATAAATGGGCGTGGCCTTTATGGATAGATGTGTATAGTTCCAATCAAAGGTAAAAATAATTTTGATTCTAGGACTTGCAGTTCAAAAGTTATAGGCCAATATATGCAAAAATTTTGAATTTATTATAGCGCCACCTTCAGGCCAATCAGTTTACATTTTGTCACCTGAGTAGCAAAGAAGTTTTTGTAGCTAACTGACGTTGCTGTGGGAGATGCAGTCGTAATTTGTGGACAACATATGCTATTCCTTTATAATGGAGGCAATCTGCGTTAGTTCTTACAGATCACACCGTGCCACTCAAAAAGGTACTATACCATTACATTCTACACAAGATATATATTTAACCATGATCCAGAACATGCTTGTTAGTTCTGCAAGTATTGTTGCTGCATCATGATTTTTTAAACTGGACAATTTTATTTCTACAACATCTTACAAAAAAAAAA
>VXCM01009857.1:0-21120 GCA_014773175.1 Lucifuga dentata | reverse complement strand
ATGGAGGCAGATGATTCGCTGTGGCGACCCCTGAAGGGAAAGCCGAAAGGAAAAGAAGAAGAAGACAAATTATTTACAAGTATTACACTATAAACACATTATGCTTGTGTAGAAGAATCCAATTCCCCACCATCACACTACCCCACTCACTACCACAGATCCACTACCCCACCCACTAACCCACTAATCCACGAACCAACCCACTACCCCATCCACCATCCCACCACTACCCCACTAACCCACCCACTAACTTACTCACTCACTACCCCACCCACTAACCCACTAATCCATGAACCAACCCACTACCCCACCCACCAACCCTCACATTACCGCACTACTCCACTCACTAACCCACTGCCCCACTCACTAACCCATTAATCCACGAACCAACCCACTACCCCACCCACTAACCTTCACTTCCCCACCCACTATCCCACTACTCTACCCACTAACCCACTACCCCACTCACTAACCTACTACCCCCCATTAACCCACTCACTACCCCCACCCACTAAGCAACTACCCCACCCACTAACCCACTACCCCACCCACTAACCCTCAAACTACCCCACACAGTAACCCACTCACTATCCCACTAATCCACGAACCAACCCACTACCCCACCCACTAACCTTCACTACCCCACCCACTATCCCACTACTCCACCCACTAACCTACTACCCCCCCCATTAACCCACTCACTAACCCACCCACTACCCCACCCAGCACTGACAGTTGTGATGGTGGTTTGATTTTGTATGTGGTGGCCATCCATCACCATCAACTATCTAAAATAAATTAAAGTAAATATAGATATAAACTATCAGCACAGTGACAGGCCTAATTCAGACGTGATGGATGTCAGATGAAACATGCATTTTGTGTTTTGGGGTGCAGCTGCAGAAAACCTTGTAGTTTAACATTACCAGGCTGTGTGTGAGGTCAGCGTTTCTCAGCTGATCTTCCAGACGTCGGCTCAGCCTGGATACATACGCTGCTGCTGAGCGAAGCCGTCTGCTGTACTCGTGCGTGAAGAGCAGCACAGATCGCTGCTCTAACAGCCTCCACAGAGCGCCAAAACACTCCTGCAGGACGCAGGACGACTGCAGGACACCACACTCTGCTGCAAGGCCTTTAACACACACATGCTGGGGAGGAAGAGCAAGACGATGGTCAAAGCTTCAAGATGCTCAAAGCACTCAAATTCCAGTATTTTGTTTCACCATTAATCACAAGCCAAGATTGCTGGATGAAGTTAATAAAATAAATTACCATTTCACAGAACCATCCCTGGCTCTTAGGATCATCTTCCTCTCTCTCGGGGTCAAACATATTTATCATCAGATTTGGTGACATAAAAACAACATTCATAAAAAATCCTGCCGGCTATACAGCGCCACATAAGTCAGCGCCATGATACGTGATTCATAAAACTTCCTTACATTGATTGTCCCACCCTTATCCCATTAACAGAAAAAAGAACTGGGAAAATAAAGGTGAAATGGTTGAAGTGGTGTAAAAGTGTGAATAAGCCTATCAGGATGATTAAACAATCATAGGCCAACGTACGACACCACCCCGCACGCTGTAGCAGCTATTTCATATACTGGGGATTTTTGGCAAGAAAAAGCATTTACACTGTTAATTAATGCGGTTCGTGAGAAGAAAGTCAGATAATTACTGCTTTGACACGCAAGATAATATAAATGGAATTACAACCTGTGCAGTGTGACTTAAAGGACATATTAATGAGCTATCAAGTTTAAAGAACCATACCACCCATTTTGCGTGCTTGAGTCTAATAATTTTCATACATGTTACGTTACTGACAATCATTTCCCAAAGGATAAAACTGTATTTCAGTTTTCCTGATATTTTGTAAAATCTCTTAATCTTTCAGAATCAAATATTCAAGTGATACACCCACCTTAAAAATCCATGTTTCTCCTGCTAATAGTTACACAGCCTTATGAAGTCACGGTCCTTTAAATTTTTCCATAAACACAGGTCTTCTTTTGGGACTATATTCCCCGGTGGAGGCATACATTCACTCCACGCTTTTTATTGAGCTTAAACACTAAAATTACATAACTTCTAAAAAAACCTGAATACACGTCTTGTTGGTGATGATGGATTACCTATCCCAAGAACGTTTACAGTATCAACAAGTTGATTTTAATAGCAGAATGAACTGAAACCAATGGAGGTCTGGAAGGTAGGAAAAACATTTTTAATTCACCGTTCCAGTAGTATGCTTTGGGAAATGATTGTCAGTAATGTTACATGTATGAAAATTGAATATATTAGGCTCAACCATGTAAAATGGACAGTATGGTCCTTTAACAAGCACAATGAGTTTCCCTCAAAACCTTATTCCAAGCCCCTGAAGCATACCTGGGGAGGCCCCGTTTGTACTCCCCTGACCAACTGCCACTGGGGAGCCACAGCCAGCATGACCTGCTGCAAGCGAAGGAGACGTGAAGAGGAACGGGACACCAGATTGTGAGCGACTACAAAGCTGGCTTCTTCCTCTTCCTCTTCCTCATCCTGGCTGGGTCCATGGAACAGCCACTTCAGACCAGGGTTGAAGGTGCTCCTGAGTAACGTTTCAGCCTGCTGCAAAGACCTGGAGATGGATCTCTTTGACCAGGGACCTGGAACAGTTTAGCTACATTTAACAAGGCTGACAATTTTTAGCACATTAGAGACATTTAAAGCCTTTGGTAAAGTGGCAAGAAAAATACAAATGATAGATGTGTCAATTATTTGGCTAAGTTTTTAAGGAAATATTAAATAAATAGGTAATCAGATCTTTTTGATGTCTATTAGCGATTTGTAGACCTAATCCAAGTTTGCTTTGGTCCAAACAGAATGAGGCTTTTGAGCTTTCATAGCTAAAACCTGCATGAAGCAACACTTTTGATATTAAATCAGCATTAAATCCAGTGACTTCCTGTAAAAGCCTCAGTATGCTGCAAGGAAACCAGGTCACATGACACGGTTAGTACCTGTGTTTATACCTGCTCAGAATGCCCACCACACGCTAAGGTGCAGCAAAAAGAAAGAATGATGTGGACGTGACCATTATGATTGTCGGTTCCAAGAAAAAGAAGAAGAGGGAGGAGGAGGAGGAGGAGGAGGTTAGTCTTGCTGGGTTCTTGATGAGCTCATACACCTTTAACTAGCAGTCCATCATGTCTGAAGCATGCTGATGATGAATGTTTCACTGGTTTTTTTGTATCTTTGTAATTGCTCTCTTACTCTGTTATTGCACCTCTGGCTGTTCTAGGAGAGATAATCTCTCTAAATTGCATCTCCAAAGGTTTCTTCCATTTTTTCCCTTATACCATAAGGGTTTTTTTTTTTTTTTTTTNTTTTTTTTTTTTTTTTTGGGAAGTTTTCTTGTCTTCTGAGCTTGGGCAGGTTTGGAACCATTGATGTGTGGGTCTGTAAAGCCCTTTCAGACACTGTATGTGATATTGGGCTACAAATAAACTTGACTTAAGTTGAATGAATCATCCTGCCAAATGCCTGGCAGGAAGGCATTTCAGAATCAGAGAAGAATCAGAATCAGAATGCCTTTACTGTCGTTACACAGAGTACAATGAAATTTGTACCGATCCTTGGTGGTGCATTCACACATAATCAAACAAAAGAACACAACCACATAATAAAACAAGGAGGTCAAAACTTCTCTAACAGTAAAATGTAGATTAAAAAGTCTAAAAAACATATATAAAATCATTTGAGATCTTTGGCAGCCTGCATCTTGTAAAGTTCTGAAACTCTACAAAGGAAATCTGTAAAGTTTGAAATCTGGCTGTGCAAACTAGTTCAAACCAGTTCTGTTCATGTCTGAGCTGATGACTGATGGGCGCACTCACGCTGTGAGCCACTCTGAGAATACACACCAAAAAATAACAGCAGTGTGTGAGAAACAAGCTGAGAAGAACAGGGTTTGGAGTGGGAGTGGGGGGCTGTGTGTGTGTGTGTGTGTGTGTGTGTGTGTGTGTGTGTGTGTGTGTGTGTGTGTGTATAATGCTTATCATACCATTTGCAGTGAGATCTTCAGTTACTGTGCAGAAACTGTGTCTGTTCTGAAAGAGAAATGAAATAAACATTAGTGATCATTCACTGATATCATATCATCACAATCATGGAGCAGTGAAAACCCCATGAATACTACTACTAATACTAATGCTACTACTACTACTGCTATAACTGCTGCTACTATCACTAGTACTACTACTACTACTACCACGACTAGTACTACTACTACTACTGCTACTACTACTATTACTGCTGCTAC
This sequence comes from Lucifuga dentata, assembly GCA_014773175.1. Classification (NCBI taxonomy): domain Eukaryota; kingdom Metazoa; phylum Chordata; class Actinopteri; order Ophidiiformes; family Bythitidae; genus Lucifuga; species Lucifuga dentata. The sequence goes on along the minus strand of VXCM01009857.1, from coordinate 16,811 downwards.
TAACACTACTACTACTACTGCTACTACTACCACCACTACTACAACTGCTACTACTACCACTACTACTACGACTACTACTACTACTACTCGTAACATTTTCTTCAACACGTAGGCCCAGATTCATAAAAACAGTGATAAGGAGTGTAGCGTTGCCTTAATGTGTGCTGTGNCACGTAGGCCCAGATTCATAAAAACAGTGATAAGGAGTGTAGCGTTGCCTTAATGTGTGCTGTGATAGTTGAAGCTCATTCATAAAACTTCTCCTAGATAATCAGCACACCGCTGTCACATTAAGGCAGCATTGCTGTGAGGTGTGACAGGTAAAAGCTGATGAAGATCAGTGTGTTAATGAGCTGCTGCACATTTACCAGCCACCATTTATCCTGATTCATCTGGTTTTAAAGGAAACACACATTCTGCTGTAGAGATCCTCATTTAAATGATTGATGCTAAAATAACAGGAAAACATGCATTTTAACATGCGTAGTGTGTCATCACTCTGCGGAGGGTGGNGGGGTTTGAGGAACTCAGAAGTGTGCAGCTTAGCAGGTGAGGTGATTCGCGCACCTGAACGTGTGTGAGATCAGATCAAAACTCAGCATTTGTAAACTAACTGATCAGCTGAGTGAGTTTATCTATCAAAGTTATTGATCACTAACACATGTGAGGTAAATACAGTTTTAAACGTCGCCCAGATTTCATACCGCTGAAATTTACCAGCAGAATGAAGCAGGTCTTAATGTTAGCTTGTGGGTTTGTTTTATGAATAGCTACCGCCACATGTAAATAAGGAAATATCACAGTAACGACTCTTTAAGGCTAACGCTAACATACTTCGCTAACAGTTGTTTATGAATGAGGAACGTGGTTACACCATGATATCTGTGCATAGCGATGCAGTAAATCATGCGCTACGGTTTATGAATCTGGGCCATTATTTTTATTAAACTGACACCCATTTGAATTTGTGAAATGTGTTACGGATAAAAACACTAAAACTGCAAACTTACATTTCTTAATGAAAGTTTTAATTATTACTCAGTAGTTCTTCACAGACTCAGCATCTTTTGAGCTCCCTGCGCTGTCAGTAGCATGACTTATTAAATAGCAAAAAAAAAAGTCTGTCTGGATGTTTTCTGATTATTACATCATGCAAAAAAAGGTTTTGTTTTTTTCTTTGTAGGATTTACGCACAGGCCTCATATTTACATTTTTACATCTACAGTAGATTTATGAAAACTGCCATTAAGGTTTTAATGTAACCTTAAAATTGAACATTAAAGATTTTGTCAGAGGCCAAATGATTTTGTTGAAGGGTCACATTTGGCTGTTATTTTCCAGCAGCACAGCTGGCTAATAAACACACAACTAACCTCCTCCTCTTCTGATGGAAGCGACTCTGAAGCCTCCAAGTCTGAAAAGAGAAACACAATCACAAAAATGTTCATCTGCCAAACAAAACACGAAAGCATCGTAACTGGAGGAACATGCTGAGCAAAAGCGTTTTCATATTTACTGGCATTTCCTTTTCTGATATTACATTCTGTGTTATGGAATTTTCTACTGCAAAAGGAAAAATTTCAGAACATGACAATAAGAGCAGTTCTTGTGTTTCCGCTCTGAAGGTCTGGAAATGCAATCAACAAAGGTTTACAAACTAAATAATGTGAAGGGCTGTAGTGTGTGTGTGTTAAAGGACCATACCACCCATTTTGCATGTTTGAGCTTAATATATTCAATTTTCATACAAAGAATTGCCCAAAGGATAAAACTGTATTTCAACTTTCCTGATATTTTGCTAAATCTCTTAATCTTTCAAAATCNCATGGTCCTTTAAATTTTTCCATAAATGCAGGTCTTCTTTTGGGACTATATTCCTCGGTGGAGGCATACATTCACTCCACGCTTTTTATTACATTTAAACACTAAAATTACATAATAATAGCTTATCATAGCGTATCGTATCGTAGCGTATAATGAAACCAATGGTGGTCTGGAAAGTAGGAAAAACATTTTTAATTCACGTTTCCTTACATTATTTCATATTTTTACTTGTTTCTTCTCATATCTTGACTGAAACATTTTGCCTTGAAGTTGCATCACAGTTAACAGAATTATTAGAATCCTGGTGTTCACTGAACCAGTAAAGTGATTAATACCAGAAAACCAGCTAAACTACAAAGTGATGTAAAAGACACACGTGCTGCATCCTGCTTCAGCAGCATCATTTGAAGCAAAGTGTATCTTTGAGGGTCTGATGACTCAGCTTAACCCGCTTTTCCTCCATGTTCCACACTTGGCCACTTCCCCTCTACTTGTAAAGTCAAGTTAATAGAAGAAAGTTATTACCAGTAAACATGTGTACCATCCTGTGACTAACAACATAACCTGGCTGCTAAAAATAACAACTTATTCCCGACTTTCCATTATTTACACCTTTCAGTGGTTTTTCATTGGTCCAGTTCATGTGTGTACTTATGTCATTCATTTGTGACATTTCCAAACCAGGCAGCAACGGAGGAGCAAGAGGATGCAAGAACCAAAAACAACACAGATTTCAATCAGCGAGGAGGAGGAGGAGGAGCGAATCAGCTTATTCAGCTGGGGAAGGGATGGACTGTGGTTTGACACGTCTTATGATATATTCAGTCAGAAATGCTGTTGAGAGATACATCTTTGGATGCAGCAATGACCTGTTGCTGATTTGAGCGTGTATATGAGTGTGTGTGTGTGTGTGTGTGCTTTACTACCTGCTGACAGACCAGGCTCTCCAGTAGAATCTTTCTGTATGTCTGAGTTGTTATAACTCTCGTCCATCCCACAAAATACAGCTCACACTGACTTTATCAGCATAATCACCCTGAAAATTGAAGGTACGCATTATTAATTTCATCATCATTTACCTCACAACACATTTTGTTGTGTAGTTTAGTTTATTAGTTTAGTTTTATTTATTTTTCCTGCTGATCCCTCACAGGGGGCAAGGATACGAAAAAGAAAAAAGAAAAAAAAACCCACAGACAACCAGCAAACAAAACATAGCAACCTGTACAATCAAAAACTACACAATATTTTCTTAATGAACTTTACCAGATTAAACAAAACTTTGACATTTCCTGTGNTCAAAAACTACACAATATTTTCTTAATGAACTTTACCAGATTAAACAAAACTTTGACATTTCCTGTGATCATTAACTTCTTAAATTTATAAACAATGAGGTTAACTCTAAAGTGTGTTTTAATAAATTTGCTCCTATCTTTATGAAAACAAGAATAAGCACATAATGAAACTCATTACCTTGGTCACCTGTCAAACAAAAAGTACATGGTCTGAGTATATAATCATATACATACCTATACTCAGAAACAGGTAAATTATGACTCCCACACCGATATCTAGACATATAAATTCTTTCTACGGGGCTCAACACAGTACGATAACTCTCAAAACCAAAATCAAATTTCAACAATCTGTAAGTGTCACACAAAGGGTTACTATATAATTCATGCCATATCTGTAAATCCATATCTTTTAGTCTGAGATCAGTCATAAGCTTTATATATACAGGATTAAGACTTCCAGTATCATAAGCCCACATTCATCAAGAATATTCTTAACTTTAAGAACCCATTCAGACTCATAAATACCAGTGTCATACTATTTCTTAAGTAAGATCAACATAATATAGTGCTTTGCAGAGATACAGATTAGCTGTTCTGAAGTCTAGTTAGCTGTTAGCACAGCCTCTGGTTAACAACACCTGGAAAATCTGGCACCTGTGTGAGTGCTAGCGGCGAGCAGAGCCAAATCATTTCCACATCTCAGGAATTCATCTGTCTGTGCTGCAAATGCCAACAACATGCATCTCACCAAGTTGTTACTCAAAAACAAAATTACAACATAATCACGTAAACTAAGTCGTAATGTAAAATCAGACTGCGCTGCTTTGACAGAAGCTATGACACTGTGAGGATTCCAGCATCTCCAGGTAACAAACAGCCGCATCTTGGTGACTCAACTAAAAAAACAGAAGGAAAAAAAAAGCTTTAAAGCACTAACCTGTGTGCTCTAGAGGAGGAAACTGTTTGCAGCCAGCTAGCGTTAACGCATAAGAACCAGACAAGCTTAACAGCAGCTAATAGTAGCAATGCTAGCATATTGAGCTAGTTTATTTGAGCAGTAACTACGGGACTCTCTCACCTGTCCTGTAAGCATCACATTATCTGCCGTCTTGTCGAAACAGTGCGTGTAAATCCCACAGAGGAAGGCTGGAGTAAAAGCTGCTAGCCGGAGCTAACTCAGCATATAACTCACCAGCCAACCAGGAGGAAGCGTCCCTAGTTGTTACGGGAAAGCTGACCAAAATGGCGGCTTCCGGTCCTGTCAAACGCAACTTCCGTTTTACGAGATGAAGAACGGACCTTCCCGCGCACGAGGGAAATATATCAACAGTAGAATAAATAAAGTTAGCTTTTCCTGTTTCATATGAATAACGCTAACATGCTCGTAACCCTTAAGTTTGTGAGAAAAATTAGAAGATTCTATGGAACAATCTTCAAACAAACATTTTAAAAATGGTTTCTGGTTTAGTCATTTCAAACTATTTGCATCCCTTAAAAGTCAATCCTGGTTTTGTGCAAAGGAAAGGGAAATGTTAACAATTTAGACCAGGAATATATTTTGTAACTTAGACTTAAGACGATATCGTCCATTTTGCATGTTTGAGCCTAATATAATCATTTTTCATACATGTACTGTTACTGACAATCATTTCCCAAAGCATACTACTGGAATGGTGAATTAAAAATGTTTTTCCTACCTTCCAGACCTCCATTGGTTTCAGTTCATTCTGCTATTAAAATCAACTTGTTGATACTTGAAACGTTCTTGGGATAGGTAATCCATCATCACCAACAAGACGTGTATTCAGGTATTTGTTTTTTTAGAAGTTATGTAATTTTAGCGTTTAAGTGCAATAAAAAGCGTGGAGTGAATGTATGCCTCCACCAGTAATATAGTCCCAAAAGAAGATCTGCATTTATGGAAAAATTTAAAGGACCGTGATTTCATAAGGCTGTGTAACTATTAGCAGGAGAAACATGGATTTTTAAGGTGGGCCACACGTCCAACTTCATCAAAACCACTTCAGATAAGTGATCACACAAATCAATATGTTATTAACTCCACATTAAATATATGCTGATTAGAAACAGAGCATTAGGGAATTTTTTTTTTATTTGAATAGATTCACAATGAAGCAAAATGTTACAAAAACAACAGCGTTCACAATAACATTTGTATAAAAATCCCTCCTAACCGAACATAGAACAATGTAAAAGTTAACCACAGCCCATATAATTTTTTTCTTTATAAGAGAGTAAAGAAATGCAGTTCAGCATTCAAAAGAGGATGTGTGTGTGTGGTGAAAAGGCAGATGAAGGGAAAATCCTGTGCCTCTGGTGTCCTGCTCCATTTAAACTAAAACGTAGCAAGTTTTGACGGTTTCTGTGAGCTGATATCTTCTTTAACAGAAAGAGATCGCAGATAAAAGCTGCTCCACAGAGCTAAATCCACCACCGCCTTCAGCTTTCTGCAGAACTACTGAATAATGTGACACAGACAGAGCATTTGAAAGCTCATTTGCTTTGAGAGGATCGAGCGGGCAATGCTGAGCGTGAAATCCTTACGGTGGGCATGTTCGGCTGTGAAGGATGGAATCGCCAGGGAAAATGAGAGTGCTGTCTAGTCTTGGAGGCGGTCAGCGATGCAGCTACAACATGTCTGGCTCCACTGCTGTTTCTGTCTTCAGCACTTTAACTGGAGTCCCCAAACAGTCTTCATCCTGAGCCAGACAGCAGAGGCATACAGAAGCTGATTAAACAGGCTGACATTATGAGCCTTCCTCTAAATGAGCATTTCTACTGGACTTTAAGGATCCTTAAATACCGTTTTGAACGTCACATTAAGGGATGAACTCAACATACCATACTATTAATTGTGCTTATAAAACATTATGCTTTCTAAAATGTAACAAATTTAGAAGCCACAATTTATAAACAACGATGAGAAAAAAGTCTCCAGGTTCATGTGGGGAAAAAAAGACAATGTGGAAAAAATGGAGTCTTTTCTCAGCGTGTCTAGCAACAGCTTTCAACACTGCTCTGTTTGCAGCTGTATAGTGCCATTCCTTTGTGTGTGTGTGTGTGTGTGTGTGTAGAGCTGTAGCTATAAACTACTTTCAGTTTAGCATGGTGGAGGGATTCAAAATGCAGCATGTATTTTGGAGAAAGGGATGCAAAACCTCATTAAATGGTCAGTATGGAGCATTCAGTGTCTTAAAATGGGGCAGGTGTAGTTGAGGAAGATGCATATAAGGTTTACAAAGCGTGCTGACAAAAAAACATTTTAATCTATATTTTGTACAAAGTGTATAAATAATTTTTATTGTATACACTGTTTTATTGTATTTAAAAGCCTGACTAGGGACAAGCACTGCAAATTAGCTTACGTTAGACGTCTTATTCATTGCGTCATTGCGTTTTCCACATTTGTCTGTGGCAAACGTTGTATGTATTTGTCCCTGTTAAATAAACAAAAAATAAATAAGCAAGCAAGCCACGGCTAGGAGCACTAAACGTCAGAGGTCAAATTGTGATTTGCACTTTGTTCACGCTGCTGCTCACACCTGCTTGACTGTGAGAAACGGAGCGCTAAAATCTAAATCACACAAGCATGCCTGTAGCTTTGGATGTTCACATGGAGAATGGTCTGTACACCAGTTTCCAAAGCTGGTTGTCTGGTCTGACTGATGGCATTTTGCCATGCAATCGCCTTTCCGCCAAGATCACGATACAAGTAGAAATTTGTGTCGTAGAATTTGGGAAATTATACTGCTAACACGTTTAAAATGATCAATTATCGTCAATCATTTCCCAAAGCATACTACTGGAACGGTGAATTAAAAATGTTTTTCCTACCTTCCAGACCTCCATTGGTTTCAGTTCATTCTGCTATTAAAATCAACTTGTTGATACTGTAAACGTTCTTGGGATAGGTAATCCATCATCACCAACAAGACGTGTATTCAGGTTTTTTTAGAAGTTATGTAATTTTAGTGTTTAAGCTCAATAAAAAGCGTGGAGTGAATGTATGCCTCCACCGGGGAATATAGTCCCAAAAGAAGACCTGCGTTTATGGAAAAATTTAAAGGACCGTGACTTCATAAGGCTGTGTAACTATTAGCAGGAGAAACATGGATTTTTAAGGTGGGTGTATCACTTGAATATTTGATTTTGAAAGATTAAGAGGTTTTGAAAAATATCAGGAAAGCTGAAATATGGTTTTATCCTTTGAGAAATGATTGTCAGTAATGTTACATGTATGAAAATGGAATATATTAGGCTCAAACATGCAAAATGGGTGGTATGGCCCTTTAAGGCCTTAACAAAAATGTTTGCTGGTATTTCAGTCATACTTGCTGTTGTAAACACGTGGGGCTGTTTGTAAAAACTGAATAGGAATTTGTTTTCTTGCCAATGTAAACAAGTTGAAGCCATGTCTGAAACTGGAATCAGTAATAAAACGTACAGTAACGTCTGCTGTAAAGGTACAAAGATGAAACTAAGTTCAGTCTCCTAGGTAACAATGGAGACGTGTACGCATGTTGAGCGTGCGTCCTGCTGCTGTGGGGTTCTTTTCATTTTTTATTTTTTTTTTATTTTGGAAAAGCATTCATTTCACATTCATCTTTTTACATAGTGTAAGCATTTTACAGCCTCGCTCTTCCACAGCTTTTCTTTTACAATTATTTACAACCTTTCATCTTAGACACTACAAAGAGCTGGTGAGGGGAGAAAAAAGAAAGAAGAAAAGAATAAAGGGCAAACTGTTAGATGCGACAAAATAATATAAATCATATTATCACTCATTTATTCTATCCAGTCAGCTAAAGTCTGACCTTATAGGTTTAATGTACTCAGTCCACTTGGTCCAGATCCGTAAAAATGTTTTGGACTTTGAGGGAAAATGATAACTAAGATTTTAGCCACTTCCTCATGACAGCCTTTCTGCTTGTTGCCAGAAGTATTTGTACCGATTTCTTTTTGTTAATATTCTTCCTTTCAAATAAGATGTCACCCATGTCAGTGTTTCCCACAGGTTGAAAATTTACTTGTGACTGTGCTCATAAGGAAGGAGACAGATGCTGGTCTACGAGGATTTTGCTGTAAAATAGATTAACGGTGACAAAACCTAATCATGGGATCTTTTTAGGATACTTTTACCTTCCAAACGACGATAAGATCACAAATTTATTCCATATATTAGCGATGTTTTCATCAGCGGTTTGACGACATCAATAAATGTGTATGTTTTTTAAGGCTGGGTTGTCCTTCAAAACCTGTGCGGGTCTTCATTTACCTGAGCGGGCTGCCTAAGTTTCACCTACAGTATGTATAGGAAACACTGCACGTATGCAGTATCACACCTAAGGCTGGATTTACACGACCACGCACATGCAACCTGATTCCGATTGTCTGCACACATGCAACACGTATCAGACACATTTCCTGAAGATGTAAATGGTAAAAAGCCACATGAAATCAGATATTCTCAGATCTGATTTGGACCACNCTGAAGATGTAAATGGTAAAAAGCCACATGAAATCAGATATTCTCAGATCTGATTTGGACCACTTCAATATGTGGAAATAAATCAGATATGTATCAGATATCCACCAATGCGACTGCTGTCTAAATACACAGATCGGAATTTCCTTCCCATTCCGACTCCAACGTCATGTTATCTTATCTGCATATGGATGATGTAAGCGATCAATATGATGACGCTCTCTGTAAACAGAAATGGAGGACACACTATATATATCAGACACACTGATGTGTGTTAAATGTCAAATAGACGTGTTAGTGTGACTTGCCGTTACAGCAAAACTCCACCCGCTTCTGCTCCCTGACCAGAAATATGGGGAAACTACATGTCCTGACAGGAGAGACAAACGCTCACACAACATATCAGATGTTTCTCTCTGCATGTTAAAGTTTTAACCCGCTGATTATATTTTTAAACAGTTCTCTCATCCACTGAAGTGTTTGGTTCACATCCGTCTCAGAAATGTGCGCATGCGCAGCTGCATCCTGCTGCTACAGGTAAAAGCCGTGTAAATACAGGGATTGCATATGAGCTGCTTAAAAAAGAAAATGTAAATACGCTGAACAAAACATCAGATATAGGCAAAAAATCGGAATTGGGCATCAAGACTTGTAGAGTAAATCCAGCCTAATTGGAATAAAGACTCCAAATACATTGTTAACTGCCAATAAACCACAATAACCTTAGCCACTCACTCAATAGCCACTCACTTCCAGAAAACATGGAAGTGAGTGGCGTCACTTCTCTGCTGTGGGATTCTTGTGCGTCTCATCACTGTGCACCGCAGCAAACCACCACCAATCCAAACCGTTTGCTGCTCTTTAATCTAACTCACCTCCAGTGAGGAGTTGTAGGTGCTGGGGGCCGCTGAGGCATTCTGGGGTTGGGACAGGGTCGGGAAATCCAGCTCGAAGTCCATCACATCATCCAGACCCAGTTCATCACTACAGACAGAGTGCACAAACACGTCCAAACATGAAGAAACGTGGCTTTGGTTCTGCAGCATGTGTGCCTTATGTGGACGCCAAACATCGTTCTTACACGTCATTGGAGTCTTTGTCTTGGCCCTCCGGTGCGGGGGGGTCCCAAGCGTGCAGTTTGACCTTCCACAGTTTAATCTGCTGGTCCCAGGAGCGACGGCTGTACTTCCTGAACTTATTGGGAGTCTTTGGATGAACGCCCACCTGACGCAAGTGTCTGGAAATAAACGATAAGCGCTAAATAATAAGGTGAAAACAGCGGTGTCTCCAGAACAGAAGGCATTCATTGCTGACCTGTATCCTATTTTTTATCCTTATTAAAAACTATATTTTTATTCAACAACATTTCGGAGCGTGTCTACATGCGTGAGTGTTGACCCACTTGGGAACTTCCTTGATGTAACGGTCATAGGCGAGCGTGTTCTTGCCATAGTTGATCTGCTTCTGTCGTCGTAGCAACACAGTCTCATCAGTTTCCATGTTTTCCATGTTTTCTCCCTCTCTGGAGTCACAGCTTCAAAAAGACAATGCAGAAAGAAGCAGTCAGAGGACCAAAACGCTTCATTTATGACACGATCATGTTAAAACATACAGCAAACTGCATATTATGGATTTTTATTACTCTTTTTGTATTATTTAAAGGTAAATGTTGTCGTTTGTTTCCAGTCCGTGTATACCGATGTTAGCTCAGAGTTCTGACATCATAAAAGTTTTGTCCAGTCGTAGACAGTTTATTTACTTGGTGTTAGCCTACTTAGGCCTACAGGAATTTGACATGAAATAATGAAGGGCTTTATGGTAGAAATGAGAGCAAAGGAAAACAGCTGAGCACTGAGGCACATCATCATTCACATTTCATCTAATGCTAATTAAAAAGCAGTTTTAACATTCAACGGTTCTTATTAAATGTACCGTGTACATTGTGGCCTAATAAGTATTTACTCTGTTATTAACTCTTTAAATCCTGCAATGGAAAGGGTCTAGGTGGGTTATTTTTGCTCATGGTGATGTCTTATTCCTTTTTTTTTTAATTCTCTTCAAAAGCTTAATATCCCTACACTCCGCACAATCCAAGCTGAAAGGCTCTTTAAATCAATAAACCATAATAACTGCAAAAATTACTAAAACTGTCATAAGATTAAAAAAATAAAAATAAAGAAATGCGACGTGGTTTTAGCAAATTTTACTGAACTGATCCAAAAAATGTCAATGTAAGAAATACGAACAAAATACGTATGCTTATTTTTTTAAGAGCAGAGTGCAAAGTACTCATTTCTGTATCCTCATTTATCCACAGTGACACACAAGAGCTCTATGAACATAAAGGTGTGTTTCTGACAAACTGCACTTTCTGTGACCGTACTGGGTGTTTTTTTTTTTTCAACCTTTACTTATTCAGGGGNACGCCATTTAACTTCAGCTCTATGTATTTTCAACCTTTACTTATTCAGGGGTATCTCACTGAGCAATGAGTGCTCTTTTGCAGGAACTTCCTGCTCGCTCACACACACACACACACCTGGAAGCTTCCAGTACAAACACAGACTCTCTGCTGCCACTGAGCAGCTGCACTGGAGCATTTGGGGGCTAGGTGCCTTGCTCAAGGGCACCTCTGTGGTGATAAGGAGGGAGGAACGGGCCCTGCTTATTCATCTCCCCAATCCAGCTTTCTCCTGCCAGTACGAGCTTCTCTAACCTTTAGGCTCCACTGACCATATACATACAATATATATTAGGGCTATCACGATATCAGATTTTCACTCCACGATTATCGTGGCCAAAAATATCATGATAACCATATTATCGTAATATCTATGAAGTCAGAGCTCTGACTGGGAACTTGGACCAAAATGATCTACACTGATTTCATGAGTATGACGTCCCTCAACATGGCAGCGCTGTGGAAGCGAGCTTTATGAATAGAAATGATCAGCTAACAGGAGAATAAAATATTTTCTTCCTGTGTTACATTGAAATAAAAAGGTCAAAATATATCGCCATGGTAACTATCTATAGTGTATAATAACTGTTTGCCATTGATACATAAGTGTAAATAATTTCAGAATATTACTTATCTGCACAAATGTTTAATACAGTGATTAATATCATAGTAAAACAACACAACCAAACAGTGCTGTAGTCTAACTTTACTTTAGTTAGTATTTATTACCAAGTTTATTTAATCTTACAGTATTTATTGGTGTTCAGCCATGCTTTTTTTTTTTTTTTNTTTTTTTTTTTTTTTTATTAACATTTGGCTGGAACGGTTTGAGGTTGGAAGTCAGAACTTCCGACTGGGAAAAATTCAACTTCCAAGGTAACTTGAACGCAGCATGAGCCCACAGGCTGACAACTCACTGACTCAGACAGCGTTAGCTGACCTGTGGCTCTCTCTCGCTTCTTGGACACCGCCTAACAAATAACCAGGAGAGAGAAAATCCTGTCAAGTCCAACGCCATGATAACTTAGCTTTAGCAACACAACTAAGACCTTCATGGAACATTTCCTGTTTCAGGGCTAGCAAGCTAACTGCTACTTCCTGTCTCTACCGTGGTGAAATCTGCAGGATGATGGAGGTGAAGGTGGTGAACAGGTTGGTGGTATCGCCCCCTTTAGTGGTTCCTGTCCATTGGCATTTCCTGCAGACTGGGGCATCTACCAGCACCCTGTCTTTGTTACTGAATCCTAAAAACTCCACACTGGCAGCTAACTTTTCAGGTTAGGGTGGAGCGTCTCACTCTGTCTGTCAGCTCCTCCATCAGGATTAACGCAGCAGCAGTAGCCACACACTGTGGTAGTAACTAGCTACCTGCGTCGCGTCATGTCATGTCACGTGTGTGTGCGTCTGTGTGTGTGTGCNGTAATAAAATAGACAAACATATTATGTCTAAGGACACACAAACAAGGAGACAAAGCAAGAACGGAAAGAAATGGAAATTATTTAAGAGGCGCTGGATTATTTACATCATATTATCATTCATATATGTATATATGTATAGTGACTTGGGTAGTAATATGATATATGTAACGGCATTATGTAATCAGGAAACCAAAAAAATATAATTGCATTCTGTTACAGTTACATAGTAAAAAGTGTAATCAGATTACAGATACATTTAGTATAAGTGAGGATTACTAAATATCAGGATTACAAAATAGAATGATTTTCTGCCAAACACGCTGCGCATATAACATCTCTCTCAACGCCGCTCTGTTGTTTACGAGCGTCACTATGGACACCAGTGAAAAAAATGTTTTCACAGCGGAAATTTTGCCACTATTTTGTCTTTAAAGCAGAAAAATGGAATAACATCACAGTGTAATTTCTGCCTTCCAGCTGTGAAAATACTGTCAGCATCCAAAGACTAATCCTGTCTAATCTAAAGCCCAACCGCTATGCTAGCTACACAGAAACCAGGTAGCCAAAGCTAACGTTAGCTTTCCAAAGCTAACGTTAGCCAGCATTTCAATACCACAACTACCAATTATTATTATTGTAGCGACTCTTAATGAAGCACAGAGAGATGCTGTTAGTTTGATGATTTATTAAACGAAAAAATAAACTACTGTAGGTCGTAGCAACACCGTAACAATTAGTGATTTTTTTTTTAGCTTCTGATTTGTTAAAAAAAATACTGCAAATGCTCTTAATCCATGTACAAAAAATTAGAGCATTTTGTTTTTACTTTATAAAAGAACCATATCTTATTTTTGCTTTGTTAACTGTACTATTCTGTAAGCCGATAATTTAATTTAGAAATGGAAGAGACCTACTGTGTGAATTTAATTTTCATGTCCTCATTTTCTTTCCTAAGGTTATCTTACATTATTCCAAAAGTAACAAAAAGTAATCAAATTATATTATTTTAATGTTGCAGTAGTTGGATTACGTTACTGATTACATTTTTTTAAACAGGTAATTAGTACCTGTACTGGATTACATTTTTAAAGTAACCCTTCCAACCCTGTGTGTGTATATACATATACATATATATATATATATATACAGTATATGCATACACACATATGTATTCTGTATGCTCCATGTAGTTCTGTCACTGCACGTTTTGTTTCTTCCATCTCCCCCGTGTGATTGGCTTTCCAAAACTACATATTTCTGTCATAGGTTGATATGTGAACAATCTTACTGAATGATGAATGAAGAAATATTTAATCACAGATACTCAGGTAGCCCCCCCGCCCCAAAAAAAAAAAGGATTTTTTTTTTTTTTTTTTTNTTTTTTTTTTTTTTTTTTTAAGCCTTTATATGTCCTTAACACATTTTTGAGGGGGAACAGTAAAATAACTCATTCCCACTATTTTTCTTCCAGAGTTCAGTCCACTTATACCCATTTCAACTAAATTATTGTTCTGATTGAACATTCAGTATCATCATGCACTATGATGATTAATATAATATAAAAGTAAACTGTAAACTCTAAGCTTTCATGTGATAGTGCAGGACAGTACAGGATATGTACATTTTAATGTTTTGTATTATCTTCAAAGAATTCCAGCTGTCATCATATTACGGTGACTGGATGTGTTTGTGTTCTCATTACTTTTATGCCATGTCCTCACATAACGAAAGCATATTACAGATACATGAATCCAACATTTGATCGAGTTAAGCACATTTCACAGAATATTTAGTGTAGGATGTAAGGAGTAAGAATGAATGATTAAAATTTGGGCTGGTTTTGGAGAGAGAGAGAAAAAGCCAATTAGTGATGGTTTATTGGTCTGGTTTATTAAGACCTGTGCAGATCTGTTTCATCAAGACGTGAATTGAGAGTCAGGTAGAAACGACATGAGAGCAGATTTACCTTTCAGAAGAGCCGGACGAAGTCTTTCTTTCTCTGGGCATGGGTTCTGCAGCCAGTATCCTCCTCCTGTAACTGAACACATTTCACAGTCAATAAACGAGTGTTTGAAACGAGTGAGAGAAAACAGAGAGAGGCGGAGTGTTTTTACCGCTGCATGTCTCTTTGAACATCCCTCCTCAGCTCGTCGTTCTCCACCTGGCTGCCCCAATCTGTCTGTCTGCCACAGCGGGACACGGGACCCTCGCTCTCTGGAGTCGTGAAACTACGGAATGTGAATACAGCACGAGTAATGACATTAATTCTCAATTATGAAAATGTCTTTAACAGACATTCTAGGCATTTTGCCATAAGGCTGCCCCTCTGGGGAGAGACTGTTTTGTTTGTTCTGACTTCCCGTAGCTTACGCTGTACCAGGGAGTTAGTAACCAGTAGCAACCAGTAACATGTCACAAACTGTTAGGTTGTTCAGTAGTAGGAGTTCAGTAATCAGTAGCAACCAGTACTAACAGTTCAGAAACTAACCGTTGTGTTCCCCTTCTGCAAATCTTTTCTTCAGTCCCTAAAGAACATATGTCTTCAAGTACAATAGATAGAAGAAAGAATACTTACCTTAAATCTGTTGTGTTCTAATCTGAAAAGAAATTAGTTTCTGTCTTCTGTGACAATTTGTATTGCAGTTTCACAGTGATTTCTCTAATAAACATCCTTAACTGTCAGTCCTGTTTCCTGAGTGTTTGTTAGAGGAACCTGTTAGCTATCTGTCAAGCAAGAAGCAACAACACACCATACTAGTGAGGACAGAATAGTAGAATTTTAACACATTTATGTGGAAAAAAAATGCCCCATGTTAGAGGTTAGCAAATAGTGGCCCACTGGCCAAATCTGACCCTCTGATAAAATTTTTGGCCGGTGAAAAAAATATGAAATGTACCTTTAGAAAAGTGGTATCAAAACTAAAACACTGAAATTTATCCTGAAACATAACAAAATAAAATATAGTCCCACATAAAAACTAAAGAAAATTACATTTCTTTTTCATGATGTAATAATCAACAGTCTGAAACTGTCTTATTCTGCAGTCATTCTCCTGTTTGTGCTGAACTCAGGTCTGATAAACTTTCACCGTTTCAGGCTTTTAATGCCTTGCAAACACACAGTCCAGCAAAATGTGTTGATGGCATAAAAGAAGTCATACTGTTCAAATGAGTTGAGGAGTAATTTTATTGGAGTCTGAGGTTATTATTGCGTCTCTGACTGCTCTACGCTCACCTGATCAGCTAAATCACATGTACTCACCTGATGAAGACTTGGTGCCTCTCAGATCTTGACTGGCTAAACACACCGACGCACTGATCACACACGTAAAGCTAAAGTAAAGCCACAGAGGGTGATTTACTATAGCATGTCTGCTGTACTGCATAACGCATCATGTCATCATTAATGTTTGCTTTTATATTGATTTAGTCCTTCAACACTGTTATTTTCACGTTGCGATTTATATACAGTGCTTCCCACAGGTTGAAAATTTGCTGTGGTGGGGGGCAGGCATGCAAGCCTCCATAGTGAGTTTCAACTTTTCCCCTCAGGCGTATGCTTTCGACTTCCAGTCATAAAACCAACAGGTACAGGCACTGCTTCATTCCCGCAGCCATCACTCTTCTGAACACAGAGTGCGGCTGTAGACCAAAATAGATTTTTATGGTTATTTCTGGGACTGATGATACATTTAGATTTGTATTGCATTTACTACTTGTATAACTACTTGCTTCGGCTTCTTGGCTTTTTTTTTTTTTATGAATGCACTTTGTTGAAGTTGTAGGAGGGTTTTAATTGATGTACAGGCAGTCTCCGACTTACGAACATCCAACTTACAATCTGTACTTACGAACCGACCACCATAAAGTCTATTAAATTAAAAATTCAAGTTACAATGTTTTGTAATAATGAATGGTGCACTACTCCACGACACACATCAAAACATTGCGTGTTCAGCTGTATTATTATGTTTAAGATGTTTTAGTATATCTGGAATTGTTTCTTATGCATAGAAAGGTAAAATATGTACGCTAGATACGCACCTTACATAACTGATACCTAACGTACATACAAAACCAACTTAAAGACAGCCGTAAGAACAGAAGTTATTCGTAACCTGGCGACTGCCTGTATTTTCAGATATATTTTTTATGTATTTATGGGTTTTTACTATCATATATGCTATCTTATGTCTTTACGTACACTATGCAGCACACCCAATTGCCCCTATGGGGACAAATAACAAACTTGAACTTAAGCAATAAGATCCCCCACCCCTCAAAAAAAAAAAAAAAAAAA
>VXCM01009856.1:0-11192 GCA_014773175.1 Lucifuga dentata | reverse complement strand
GGGCTCCTGGCTCGTCGGGAAGCGTGGCAATTCCTCAGCGGATTCACCACATGGCTGCCAGTCACGTTAACATCACCAACAACATCCTGAGAAGCTACGAACACTGGGAGACGGCAGACAGATTAGCTGCTGACAGCCAAGGTAAGACGAGGAAGAACGTCCTGCTCAGAGAAACGACAGCGCTACTGCTTTGTTTTATATTTATATGGTTTCTTCTTTGCTGTTTTTTAGCTTTTATATATGGTTTAATGTTTCATTGTTTTTATGTGTTTAATTTGTCTGTTTCTCCACCGATGGAGGTCATCGTTCGAGGAGAGAATCTGTCTTTGAATTTCCTCTCCTGAGCTTTCTTCCATTTTTTTCTTTGTATAATAAGGTTTTTTTTTAGGGAGTTTTTCCTTTTTTAGCGAGTTTGGGCTGATACTATAAAGGTCTGTAAAGCCCTTAGAGATGTTAGATGTGATATTAGACTACAAATAAACTTGACTTGTTGTTGACCAACGTAAAATCATAAAAAGTGACACAATGACGTGAAATCACAAACCAAAAAAACTGCATTTTAAAAAGTATTCCTGTATTTTCTGATCCTTCACTTCAAAGTAGATGAATGAATGAATGATTTTTTTTTAATTACTGTTTCATGCATATCAACATGCATGAAACAGTGAACCATTATTTCACATAAACCACATCCAGAGTGGTACAAAATGTAGAGATGCAAAGAAACAAATGTCATTAAACAAAACATTTCTAATACGCTGTGAAATCAAATCCATGTCAATGTAAGGAGTCATTTCTACGTTCCTCAGCTCTATAGAGCACATAACGGGCTAGGGTTAGTCTGTTAACACACACTTAATGTGTGTTAATAGAATATTGACCTGGGGAACTTAGGACCCTGGGAACATCCCAATGCAACAAGCAAGAGCTTAGACATTAAATAAACAATCCATCTTCCCTTCTTTCCAAGCTTCGGAGACAAAATTAACCAACTTAAAAACATTAAAGTTAAAAAAAAAAAAANGTTAAAAAAAAAAAAACACTCCTGTTTTTCATCATTGCTGCACCAAAATATTTCTGCATTTTGGACAAATATTTCCTTTAAATATTGGTGCTCTTATATCATCATAACTTCTCCTAACTCACACAATCACTGTTTGCAATTATTATTTATTTATTATTATTAATATTATTATTTTTAACAATATTATTTATTAATTTTTTTATTTAAATTTTTATTAAATGTATTTTTTTAAACAATATTATTATTAATATTATTTGTTATTTGTAATTATTAAATACATTTAAAAATCAATGTTTTTAAATTTACCAGCATTCAGAGGAAGGAAACCTGTTTGCATCTCATTAACTACAGATCTTTGGCTTATTGAAAGGCGTGATGCGACGTATGTTTTTTTTTTTTTTTTTTTNTTTTTTTTTTTTTTTTTTTTCCCTGCAGTGTTCTTCCAGGAGCTGGACTCAGTGATGGAGCCGCTGAGTCAGCAGAGCAGCATGACGGAGCTGGTGCGATACGTCAGGCAGGGCCTTCACTGGCTCCGCTTAGAGGCTCACCTGCTGTAGAGACCAAGCTGGCTAAAAATAAAAAATGTAAAAGAAAAAAAAGGAAAAAGGGGTCTGGGAACTAGGACTGAGATAAGAAGTGAGAGATGAGAGCTTGAAGAGTGCTTCAGCTCGTCCTGGAATTCCACTCAGGCTACCAGAATTCATAAATTAAATGGGCTAAAAAAAAAAAAAAAAAAAAAANACTTTTTTTTTTTTTGGTGATTTTCAACTGAATATGACAGATTACAGTTTAGCTGATGCGATAATTCAGAGTAGATATTACAAACCTCCCCGTGTCCCTGGATAGATAAAGAAATAAGAAGCAATGGTAAAAAAAAAAGNTTACAAACCTCCCCGTGTCCCTGGATAGATAAAGAAATAAGAAGCAATGGTAAAAAAAAAAGTGGGCTTTTTATTTTAGAAAGACAGAATTTTAAAGAAGAGATGGTGAAAGACTGACGTGATTAAAGAGGATGAAGCTCAGAGAGATCCTCATCCTCTGCAGCCTTGAAATGCTCTGATTGGGACTTGATTTAAAGCCTCAGGCTGATATTGATCCAAGCGGAAAGTATCGGTCCGGTGCGTTTGATAAGACCGCACAGGAAATGGAAAGAGGCTCATCTGCAACCGCTAGAGACAGTTTTCATTAAAGGAACATACCGGCAATCGTGCATGTTTGAGCCCAATATATATACAATCCACAGCTGTAAATTTTTAGATTGTTTTTCCTACCTTCCAGGCTGTCATTGGTTTCAGTTAATTCCAGATCTACTTGTAGAGACTTGAAACACACTTGAGATAAATAATTCATCACAGTGAACAACACGTCTATTAGGTTTTTTTTGATGTAACTTTATTTAAATGATCTAAAACTGAGCTGCATGGAAGATGATGTATGTCTCCGCCAGGAAATATAGTCCCAGGAGACGTTGGCTTTTACGGAGCAAGTGAAGTAACCGTGCCTTCAACAATCGTGCATAATGTTAGAAGGTGAAACGCTGAATTTTAAGGTACTGGAAATTTGATTTTGAAAGATTAGGGTTTTTGAAAAAAATTGCAGGAAAATTAAAATACGGTTTTATGATTTGGAAAATCATAAAACAGGGTGCAGGATGTACGGTATATATATATATATATATATATTGGGCTCAAACATGCATAATCACCAGTATGGTCCTTTAAAGCTTTGGAAATTTCTGAGCTTTGTTTTTTATGACACTTATCTCCAAAAGATCAGAAGTTCAGATCTGTCTGAGCCGAGCTGTAATCTAGTTTTAACCAGCATCCGTGATAATCTAATTAGGATCGGGTTCGTTAAAACAGAATGCGGGTTATAAGACGTGGATACGTTGTAGTCAAAGAGTTAACAGCTCAAAACATGGGTTTTCCTCCTCAAACCAAGCATGTGTCGAGTTCTTCCCTCACTTACCAGTGTTTTTGTGAAATTCCACTCAGTTCTAGTTCCCATGGTAACCCACCCACTAAGGTGTCAAACACTTACAGGGGGAAAACTACAAGATTCAGTATGATTTGGCTGTAATTAAGCCCCAAACACACGTCTGAGTAAATGGGGTGAAAATCTGCCCTCATCTCCAAAACGTCCAAAACCGTCCAACTCTTTGTACAGCGTGTAATTACTTCAAATAATCCGCCATCAAAAATCTTGTAGTCTTTTCCCAGCATTTGTTGTGTTGTGTTGTCGCGTGTGTGCGTGCGTGTGTGTGTATACGTGTACAGCTGATTGTCAAGTCTATTGAAATCATAACCTGACTGGACAATAATGTTGTTTTTTTGTGCCATAATGTACAGCCGTGACTCTGCCAGCAGTGTTTGCTTTGTTTTTTTTAGTGTCTTTTCAATGTGAATGAATGGTGAAGTGAAACAAGAAAATAGGCTGTGTATGTGTGTGTGTGTGTGTGTGTGTGTGCGTGCGTGCACAGGCTATGGCTGCATTTACACAGCACCAAACATAATCAGATCTTTAACCCTTCGTGGCACAGATCAGATGTAAACAAGAGGAGATTGTATTGTTATTTCCTGTTTACATTTGTGGTAGAAAGTACGGCGTTGTATGAGGGTTATACAAGACGGAAAAAAAACGAGGGGGCATTATTTTGTGTTTTTAAACTTAGAAATTTGCCAGTTTTAAAAGTCCATATGCTGATGATAATTTGATGATTTTGCACTAAAAGCACAAGTATTTCTTTATTGCTAAATCTGACGGAAAACTATAATTTCATAAGGTCATGTACTTGCAAAAAAAACTCGCAAATTTGTGAGTTTAAAAACTAAAACAAATCATGAAAATTATTTTTATTGATGAATAATCATTTTTTGAATTTTTTAAAAATAACTAGTGCAGCACCCATTGTTCAGACTGGTGTAACAGCCATATGTCAATATAGCCATATCCCACCTGCCCAGACTATCCTGGGGTTAAGGAGGGCTAGCATGTTTTATACCTCGGGTATATACTGGGCTAGTCCAGTTTATACCCCGGGGTGTTATTTAGGCTAGGCTATTTCATACCCCCAAGGCCAGATTATACCCCACACAGACACACAAAATATTCAAGGATACACAAGTTTTTGATTTTATTTCACACGCTGATGACACAACATCCACTACAATACACAATTTTAATCACTTAAACGCCGTTGCAAACTAATCACGTGCAGACTACAATGAATCATGAGCTGAATAAAACATATGATTGGCTTGGTACAAATAAGCTATCTCTGAATTTATCAAAAAATAAGTCTATGTTGCAGTGACGTGTTATTTTTTAAATTATGATGGAAAGAAACTCTGGACATTGACATACAGACTAATTTATGAAAAACACAAGGGGGTATAATCTGGATTAGTGGGGTAGAGTCTGATCTCGGCCAAAATATACCCTGGGGTATAAACCAGCCTGGGCTATTTTAAACCCCGGGGTATATTATGGCCTAGACCAGACTATGCCTGGATATAGTTTGGCGGGGGCTTAATCTGGCCTGCTACACCGGGACAAATTTTATGGTTTGTGCCGCAGCCTGCCGTNTGGCGGGGGCTTAATCTGGCCTGCTACACCGGGACAAATTTTATGGTTTGTGCCGCAGCCTGCCGTTACTGCCCGTGGAGCAGAGCGTATATGTCGCATGGACTACTTTTTACTGGCACAGCTCAATTTCAGAACCGCTCATTTAAACGACTTCACACGTGACGCTGCACATCCTTAGGTCCTGAGCAATAAACCTGCTGAATTTCAGCTTCATACATGACGGGTTCTAGAGACGTTGGTGCCACAGACAGAGNTAAACCTGCTGAATTTCAGCTTCATACATGACGGGTTCTAGAGACGTTGGTGCCACAGACAGAGATTCTTGCCTTTAATAGATAACTTAATTTTTTTAATAATGAAAAAAGGAAAATAATGAGAACGGGAATTGAACCAACTCATGTTGTGACTATGCCGGCAGTACATGATCTTATTAAATTATACCTTTCCATTGGATTTAGCAATAAAGAAATACTTGTGCTTTTAGCGCAAAATNATTAAATTATACCTTTCCATTGGATTTAGCAATAAAGAAATACTTGTGCTTTTAGCGCAAAATCATCGAATTAAGCATACGCACTTTTAAAACAGGCAAATTTCGAGTTTTAAAACTCAAAATAATGCCCCTTTTTTTTTTTTTNTTTTTTTTTTTTTTTTTTTTGTGCTTCTGTAAATTCAGCCAGTCCAGCATGAGATTAATTTTTGGATCATTTCACCATCGCTGAATGTGTATGAAAGACAACGCGGATGTGAAAAGTGATTTTTTTCACTTTGACAAAAAGAAACTAAGTGCCTCTCTTCGTGTCCGGTGGGAATTGCTCTATTTATTTAATAACAAAGAATGAATCTAAATGATTTTCCATACCATATTGGTATAAATATGAGATTGTTTTTCGTAAAATCAATTGTCTCCATAAGCTTTTTACTGGTGTTGATGACGACACCAGAGTTTGGCTTTAACAAAATGACAAATATGTGACTTAATATGTCAAATTTGCATCAGTTGCTGTTATTTTTTTTGATGATTCGAGCAAGTCTGGGTTTGTCTGAAATGCCTGATATGACCATCGCATGCAATAAACGAAAGCTTCAGACCAAGAACTACTTGTGTCCATTTTGGAGAAAAAAAAAATAGCTTATCAGTCAGTGTATTTCTTGTTGCGTAGTCATTTGTAGCGTGAATGTTTTACATCACCTGAAAAGACACAACTAATACTATAGCTTACAGATAATCATATTCATGTAATGTAAAACTTTAAAATGGACGAAAGTTCTTCATCTGAAAGCCTAAATCCTGACGTTTAACAGTAAATGCCTTTAAAAGTTGTTTTTTTTTTTTTTTTTTTTNTTTTTTTTTTTTTTTTTTTTAATAATTTGAGGTTATGAGGTCAAATTTGGTTTTATATGCCACATTTACACGACAAGTCTTGATGCCCAATTCCGATTTTTCCAAAGTTTTTTTGACAGCATCTTTACTTTTTTAAAAACCTGTTTTTAGATGATTTTGACTTGAAACAACCTGTAAAAATGTGAGTTAACACTGAGATCCGTTGTATCCAGGACTCTGAAAAACATGGAAAAGTAGAATGGAATGGCCATTCAACTTGGAATTCCAAGTGAAAGGATAAATCAGGAAACATCCACCTTGCCTGACCTTATCTGACATAAACACACGTTTTTCCTTTTGCATTATTTTATAGTTGATCAAACTTGATTTAATCTGATACTAGTGCAAAACCTGCCTGTTCGGACCAGGCTGGACTTTATGGTGTGCGTCACAGCCTGCCATAAACGCCATAAAGCAGAACGTATCCTGCCACGCCCGGAGCGTATCCTGCCACGTGTGAACTACTTTTTACCGCCACAGCTCAATTTGAGAACCGCCCGTCCAAACAACTTCACACGTGACGCTGCACGTCCTTGGATCCTGAGCAATAAACCTGCCGAGTATCAACTTCATACGGTGCTGGGTTCCAGTGATAATGATAGCGATAGCGATAACAGACGGACAAAGAAACAGTCTTTCTAGAGAGATGCATCTTTTGTGTTAAAAAAAAATTATCCCAACAACCCTGTAGTTTACATTTGTAACGTAATTCACTCAATTCTTCATCCATCCATCATGATCTGCTTATCCAGGTCCAGGTCGCGGTGACACTTCCTGTCCCCGGCCAGGCCCTCTAACTCTCCTGAGGGACTCCGAGGCGTTCCCAGATCAGCCGGGAGATATAATCCCTCCAGCGCGTCCTGGGTCTTCCCAGTTGGACATGCCTGGAAGACCTCCCGAGGGAGGTCTTGGGAGACGACCGGGGGCGTCCTTACAAGGTGCCCGAACCACCTCAACTGACGATTCTAGCAAAGTAAATATGAACTTGCTGTGGACTTCCATGTTTTTCCGAGCAGAAGCAACGAAAAGTATTTAGATCAGAATTCGGGAGAATCGACTTGGAATATTGAATCGTAGCTCTAGTTTCTAAGCACCACAATGGACACAAATGAGAAAGAAACAATCAAAACTAAAGGTTTGCAACGATTAAATCTTATTTAATGGGCAGAAGAAGGATCAGAACACTTGTTCTGTCATGCGTGTGTGGTAAAAGCAGAAAAATATCACACTTTAATATGTAAGTCAAAATGGCAAAGAAATTCCGACTTGCAGGTTTTATGTATCGGATTTACGTATTTCCACATATGAATGCGGAAATTCAGTATGCTGTTTAGATGTTCACATTGCATATCCAATATGATCCAGATGTGAGCATAAACGTTGGAATTGGGTCGCCTGCACCTGGTCGTGTAAACGTAGCATCGGCGTCCTGAGGAAAACTCGCTCCGGCCAACAAACAAACAACGAGCCGTTCATCTCAGAGCAGCAATCATCACAAATCAATGGCTGATCCAAAATGTCGCTCAGTCCAACTTTATGCTGTTTGGTGTTGTTTTGTTTTCTGGTGAAACCGTGACGTTGCTATATGGTTATTGCTAATTTCACACAATTGTCCTGATTTTGATTATATGCAGTAATATAATATTCAATAATATACTGTAACATCAGCTTCATCTTTATGGGAATGTGGAATTCATGCAACTCTTCATTTTTTTTTTTTTTTTNTTTTTTTTTTTTTTTTTAGTGGATATTTATGGAATATTTCAGAGATGTCCTGCCTCGGCCTTTTTATTCTGCTGACACCTGATTAATAGCAGTTTTATCCGTTAGCTCCTGTTGAGTTATCGCTGTTGTCAACTTGTTTATCAAAGCAGCAGTAACAGGAAATCATCTCTGCTGCTGTCATCGTTAGAAAAGGAGGCGACGTGGCCTGATTTATTCTCTGCAGCAGATGGTTAGAAGCGGCTAATACGCTGATAATCCCTCCAGCAGGAACCAGCGGCTCGAATATTTGTTTGCATTTCACAAAATTACAGATGCACACTGATTGCTAACAGGAAATTGCTGGTTTCTTTGGAAGTGAATGTGGCGGGAGAAAACCATTTAGTTAAAAAGGGAATCAAATTCTCTTTTTCTTCTGCTCTCCCTGTAATTTACTGGATAATTCTTTTTTTTTTTTCTCAGCGTTTCAGTTAAACTACTGCTTTTCCAAAGAGGAGCTAGAAACTATTTGAATTAAAGTCTCTGTAAGTCCCACAAATAACAACAACCCTGTTAAAATGTTATAAATAAATGTTCAGTCACTAATCAGTGCCGTTATCCTCAGCTTTAAAGGACCATACCGGTGATTTTGCATGTTTGAGCCCAATAAATACAACTTGAATACACATTACATTACTTACTGGGAACCTTTTTAAAAGTATATACTGAGGCAGTAAATTTTTGAATTGTTTTTCCTACCTTCCAGACTACCATTGGTTTCAGTTCATTCCAGTATGCTTTAAAAAATCAACTTGTAGAGACTTAAAACACGTTTGAGATAAATAATCCATCACAGCAAATCACATTTTAATTTTTTTTTTTTAAATCAAAGTTATTTAACTTCACCTTTCCAGCACATAGAAGAAAATGTTTGACTCCACCAGGGAATTTCGTCCAAGGAGAAAACTGCTTCTACATAAGAAATTAAAACAAACATGTTATCAGACCAAACATTGAATTTTAACGTGGGTGTCTCAGCTGAACATTTGATTTTGAAAGATTAGGCAATTTGACAAAATAACAGGAAAACTAAAATATGTTTCTTTTACTTTGGAAAAAACTTGGCAGTAACGAAACGTGTATTTATTCAGCTCAAGCATACAAAGCCACAAGTATGGTCCTTAACAGAATACACTATTTTTTGCAAATAGTCTCTGTGGTCTGTTATTGTGGTAAATTAGTCATAAATAAAATTGGATTCATTAGGGAATATCTTTTTAAAGTTATTTATGATTCTCTTTTAATTAAGAATTTTATTTTATTTATTTAGAGCCCAATTCATCCATGTTTTGGTTTGAGAGGTAATATTCATTCAAACAGTTTAAGAACTAAATTAAACCATATTTTGTTCATTAAACCTACAAAAAATACATAAAATACAGAAATGAAACAGCTACCAGAACATCTAATCAATACTTTACCAGTCAGTCAAGGTTATTTATCAAGAAATTGTGTTCATAAAAAAAAAAAAAAAAAAAAAAAAGGAACCAGTTCTGTATTATTGTTAAACTTCAGTTATGGCTTATAATTTCCTGAACTAAGGCTGCTTTTGGTTTTATAATTGCTATTTTGCATTTCTGCATGGATTCTGCAGTATTAATAAAACGTCAGAACGATGCAAGTGAAACCAACCTGCAGCACAACGTTTAAAACGTGTTCGTTCTGGTTATAGTTCCATGTTTTTAGTCCTCCTGTAAACCAGATCAGTCCAGTTTGCAGAAGCAGCGAACCACAAATCATATCCAAACTCATATTTAAATGTGGAATATGTAGCATTTTTTAAACATTAAAACAGAACTTTCAAAATAATAATAAGAAATTTTCATCATTACTATAAACAAATAAGACCGCGGGTGACATCATCTGTGTTTCTCAAAATGAAAACCACCGTTTCCAGAAATTTCATATCTCTTTGCGACTGCCTGGCATCCTGCTTTGTTTAGCTTCGTTTAGCTTTGTTTAGCTTTGTTTAGCTTCTTTTAGCTTTGTTTAACTTTGTTTAGCTTCGTTTAGCTGCGTTTAGTTTTGTTTAGCTTCATTTAGCTTCGTTCGTGTCGCAGAAAAAGCGCCTCGTCTTGATTCGTGCCCTAAAGCAATACAGCAGATTTCCTGCTAAATCGACGCCTGCTGACAGTCTTGTTTGTTTAATATGATTATAAAAATTGATCTGGCGGTGATTTAACGACGTCACAAAAAAATGCTTCTCAGCCCCTTTAAAGCTTCTCAGCGTGGTGAAATTCACGTCACCAAACCTGGCAAAACGCTTTCTATCTACAACTCTGACCTTCATCACTAACTTACAGTATTACTGTTAATTTCTATTTATACAGAATAATATCCATGTATCCCAGAACACACCTGTTGCACCTGGACTGCATTGTATTTTCAAACGCGTTGCACATCATCAGCTGTTTTTATCAGTGCTATTTTTTGGCCTTTTATATGGTTCTTTTTTATAATGAAGTTGTTCTATGTGATGATCAGAAGTTGTGATGCAGTTCCATTGTTTTTAAATATTTAATGTCTCTAAAGATATGGATTAAAATCTGTTTGAACCAGCAATCCTGACGATCTTCTGCTCTTATTGCTGTCGACTTTTTAAAATTTTACTGGGTAATATATAACTTTTTTTTTTTTTTTANTTTTTTTTTTTTTTTAAATAGGAATTGCTACGACAAACTCCATTACATTCTACATTACAGGCACAACAGCTGTTTAACAAAAATATTTTTACTAAAAAAATATATAATTTTTTTACCATAAAATATTAGAGTATTTAGGGACGAGAGAAACCACATGCTGCTTATATTTGATCTTGGTGCATTATTGGTATTGCTTATTGATTGATTCCAGCCATTTAGTGGTTAGATATTGAATTTTCTTTAAAAACATCTTTTAAAAAAAAAAGAGGTGAAAAATACACTGATGTTATTTTTTTTTAGCTGATATCAATAGTGCATGATCAGAAAATGTTATTATTCAATAAAAATTATGATTTGAAAAATAAGCTTTAGCAACAAAACATTATCATCAATTCAATAAGCCACTGGAACCATTATATTAAAAAAAAAAAAAAANATAAAAAAAAAAAAAAAGAAAAGAAATGCTTACCTCTTAGACTTGTACATGAATTATCGCACGTTGGGCCTAATTTTTCTCCTCTTTACTTCCTGAAAGAAAGCCAGACAAAAAGTTTGATGATTTAAAGTCATAATGCCACAGTTTTTTTAAATTGTATAACATAAGTCAGTCAAGTACTATTAAGGTAATAATTAGGTAAAATAACATTTTCAACAAGATGTTGTAACTCAGAATTTGCTTTATAGAATAATCAACCAAAACTTTAAAGTATTAAAGGGCTCAGTCCACTAAAATCAACGCTGAGCCACCTGGATCAACCTGGGACCTATGTCAGACTGCTGTTCATAGACTTCAGTT
>VXCM01009853.1:723-11023 GCA_014773175.1 Lucifuga dentata | reverse complement strand
CTGACTTTGATGAAGTTAAAGTGTGGAAACAACAAAGACGTAGAGAGAAATTGAGGATTTAGAGCTCTAGTTTTAAAAGTACAAGTAACTGATGATTACATATGATTTATCACAAAAGAGTAAAATTACTGTTATTGAAACTCAGTACTTCCTGTGTACATTTCATAATAAAAGTTCTTCAAGGAATGGATTCTGCCGTGAACCACTGTAAGGCTTTTATTGTGAAAGGAAAGCAGGAAGTTTCGCGTTTCTATTGACTGTAACTTAACTATGATCTAAAATTGCTACAGGTGTTGTGAATGAATTAATCTGGCTAAAGCGGTATTTATTTATGCTAAAAAGAGAAACTCAGAGCAACAAAACCGAATAAATTACGTCTGTGTTGTTGTACTGATGGAAATCATCTTGTGAAAATGGACAAGAAGAGAAATTTACCATCAAAACAGTGCAGAAATACACACTGAATTTGCATCAACATTAATGCACACAACATTAATGANTACCATCAAAACAGTGCAGAAATACACACTGAATTTGCATCAACATTAATGCACACAACATTAATGAGCAAACAGGAGAGAGCTATTAAAATTTGTTCAAATACTATCATAAAACTGGTGAAAATAGAAGTAAAGGTGTGCTTGTTGGCCTAAAAGAGAACCAAAATGTAAGTATAGCCGCAAGTGGCAATAAGCGGCGTCCAAGCGCGTAGGATGACTCCACAAATGATTCTGTTTTTGCAGAAGTCTTTATGCAGATACTCACCAAGTTTGGTGACATAGAACTAATCATTCATGATATCCAGTTTTTGTTGAATAAGCCACGCCCACTAAAATTTGACAGCCAATTGTAGCAAAACTGTATAGAATGTCAAAAAATGAAGAACTAACTTTTGGCTGGGTTTAGATGTTGTTTATGCAAAGTTTGTCTATTGAATCAAAATAGGAAGAGTTGTGAAAAAACAGTTTTGGACAAAAATCAAAATGGCGGATAACCTATTTGGGGAAGAGGTTAGACTATACCGTTGGATGCATATAGACTGCTGATTGTGTTTCGGGGTAAAATGTTAATGGAAATAACTTTTTAAGCGTATTTAATATTCTTTATGTGGTCATCTGAATGGTAGCGATGAGCAGATGAAGCCTCGTGAAGCGATTAGACTTCTTCCTCGTGTGTCGAGAAAAGAATTGACGCTTCAGAGCGACGAGCTGCTGTCACCAAATTAAGTTTTGAGATTTTTTTCATGCGAGAAAGTAAATGCAGAAATAAATACAGAAATAAATATAAAATTCAATATAAAAATAAATAAATGAAACTATAACTAGAAAAATTTAAAAAAAAAATATAAGGAAATTAATACAGAAATTTAAATGGGACAAAGTGAATAAATATAAATAAAAATATATATACAGAAATAAATACAAAAATAAATGAATTATATGAACAAATAAACGTGAAAAAATAAACACGCCCATAAATAAATAAATAATAAATAATAAATTTATTTCTCTTTATATTTCCACACTTATATATTCTTTTCTCTTTATATTTCAACATGTTATTTTATTTATTCATCTTTATATTTCCATAGGTATATTCTTTTGTTTCTCTTTATATTTTCACATTTATTTATTCTTTTATATATTTCTTTTTATATTTCCACATTTATATATTCTTTATTTTTAAAAGCTAGAGGTAGCAGAGACTAAAATGCTGAGGTTCTCTTTGGGAGTGACGAGGATGGATAGGATCAGGAACGAGTACATCAGAGGGACAGCGCATGTTAGATGTTTTGGAGATAAAGTCAGAGAGGCCAGACTGAGATGGTTTGGACATGTACAGAGGAGGGATAGTGAACATATCGGTAGAAGGATGCTGAGGTTGGAACTGCCAGGCAGGAGGCCTAGAGGAAGACCAAAGAGGAGATTTATGGATGTAGTGAAAGAGGACATGAAGTTAGTTGGTGTGAGAGAAGAGGAGGCAGAGGATAGGGTTAGATGGAGGCAGATGATTCGCTGTGGTGACCCCTGAAGGGAAAGCCCAAAGGAAAAGAAGAAGAAGATATATTCTTTATTTATCCCTCATTATATTTCCACATTTATTTATTCTTTTATATATTTCTCTTTATATTTCCACATTTATTTATTTATTAATTTTTAATTTTGGCACAATGGGTATTCCATAATTTAAATCTAATTATGGTGTTTGGGGAAAAAAAAGGATTTTTTGCGTTAATGTGAGTCTAATTGAAGTTTTAACATGCATGTGAATGTATGATTGATATGAAATTCATGCATTCATCGTTTCCTGTGACATTAATAAAACAACAGAGAAGAATCAAAACTTTTTCTGCTTTATTTCCTTTGGAACAACATCTTTTTTGGTTTTTGATCTCACATCATTATTCATTTAGAAAAAAGAGGGAAAAGGATTCAGGAGAATCATGCAAACGAGTCCAAAAGTCATCAACATGTTTTTCCAGAAGATTCTGTCAGTCATATTACAGGAAATGATTATCATCACCAACAGAGCCGAACGCAGTTTCACCTTCAGTCTGAGGGTTTAACACCCCCCCCCCCANCCCCCCCCCCCAAAAAAAATAAAAAAAATGATGTTACTAACAGTTACTTTGTGATCATGAAGGAAAATTTAAATTCAAGCTCATGTGAATTTAACCTCGTTAAGCTCGTTATCTGAATTTAAGCTCGTTATATGAATTTAGGCTCATTATGTGAGGAAGTTGAGAAACAGTTAAGCTACATTCTTTGTTTCAGAAAAACAGATTTTTCTCATTGTGCTGCCTTTATTGTTTATGTCGTGACGGTTTTGCTGCATCGAAAGTTCAAATCTGTTGAACTTTGACCCCATGCTGTCACATGACGATGGTGCTGAAACATGTTTGGTTTGAATATCGGTTCTGACTTCCTGATTTAATTTGATATTTGGTTAAATTCTGGAAAATGTTGTTCAGGTTTTTTCTTCTAAATGACATCATTGTATACAGTAATAACGCTGAGCGACCGGCGTTCCGGTCTGACCTAAAACTACAAAATGATGCAAAGTAAAGTCGTGAATGCCTCCATATTCATCAGGTAATTTGAGCAAAGGTGGATCTTGCTCAAGTTTCCGACTGGGAATTCTGATTTGAAAGATTGTTCCATCAGCTTTCTTCTAAGTTCTCAGCATAATTAATTGCAGCAAAAATTCCGAATCTTTAGATCCGAAATTGCAGAATGAGCGAAAATAGCTAAAGTGTCGCTGAATCAACGAGAACAAACTTTGATGCAGGTTTGATTCCGTTGTAATTTCGAGGTGTTTCCTGCTCATGGAGTTTAGCATGCTCTGTTTCCTGTTATCTGATGGATTTCTTAAAGATTTTAGATCACAAAGATTTTCTACTTTCAGATTCCCTGGAATATTCTGGGAATATCAGGACAGACAGATCCATTAAGAAGAATGAACAGACAGAACCTGAAAATCCTTCATATAAAACCTGATATTTCCATAGATTCCTGTAGATTCTGATGGATTTGAAGGTGAACTGCATTCAGCTCGGATCATAAACACACACACACACACACACACACACACACATGTTTTTCCTTTTCAGAGAGGAATTATTTCACCTCATATAAAAAAACTCCCATAGTTTGTGTTTTTCTATATACAGCATCAGATCAATAAACATTCTGATCAAACAGCATTGTGATAAAAAGACGTTTCACTTCCGTAAAAAACTTTTTACAACATCAAACATGTCTGCAGGCGTTCAAGAGCACAAATACATAAACATTCATGTTGCGAGATAACACAATACTTTTAATGCAAAACTTTTCCAACTTCTTGCAAAAATATTGTGTTATCTCGCAAAACTTTTGTGAGATAACACGAATGCCTAAAGCACCAACTGAATGTCTTTATATTTTAGTAAAGTAAAATTTAAAGAGTACAACTCGACAAATTGCTCCACTGTTGCCTAGCAACGGCACGCATTGGAGTGACCCAGATATACTGTCACACTTCTGCTCAATGAAGAGTCAAGTTTTGCGTTATCTCGCAATACATTTGCATTATCTCAAAAAGTTTTGCATTATCTCGCAAAAGCATGTTATCTCACAAAAGTTTTGCGTTATATCGCAATACATTTGCATTATCTCGTAGAAGTATTGTATTACCTTGCAAAAGTTTTGTGTTATCATGCAAAAGCATTGCATTATCTCGAAAAGTTTTGCATTATCTCACAAAAGTTTCGCATTATCTCGCAGTACATTTGTATTATCTCATAATAGTGTTATCTTGCAAAAGTTTTGTGTTATCATGCAATACATTTGCATTATCTCAAACATATTGTGTTATCTCACAAAAGTGTTGCATTATCACTGTTTTTTTTTCCTTCCACAGATTATTTTCCTCCATGTCCTCAGAGGGGCTCCCAACAATTATGAAGTCACAGTAGATGTAATTTTACTAAAATGTGACTATTTATTATTATTATTATTATTGTAATTATTATTATTATTATTATTATTATTGTATTCTAAGACCAGGATAATATTTGATGTTAAAGTCTTGAATATAATTTTTGTAAAAATTCCTTCAGATATCACATTACAATATTTTAAGGTTAAATCAGTTTGTATTTATGATAAATCTGACGTTGCTTGAACGCAACACGAGCTGACAGGAAGTGGTTGTTGAACTTTCACAGCATTCTGGCGTGTAGAAAGTAAAAGTTTTTTCGGGAAGTGAAACGTCTGAGTTTTGGTTTGTAGATTTGCATCAACACTGTTTTGTCTTTGGGAAGAAAAGATTTTTTATTTTAAAGCTTTTTTAACGTTTTCAGGCACGAAAACTTATTTGGTGTCGACGTTGTTTTCCTTCTTGCGCTTTAATACAAAGTATATCATAATAATAGGAATATTTACACATTCAGAATCGTAAATATACTTTCAAAATTTTCTTTTCCAAAAAAAAAAAAAAAAGNAAAAAAAAAAAAAAAAAGTGATTTGCTTTTTGCATTTTATGAATTTCTGCACCTCAGACGACCAGATATTGAAGGACCATACCTGTGATTTTTCATGTTTCAGCCTAATAAAGACAACATACATATTAAGCTACTACCAAACATTTTCCAACCATTTGGAGCAGTAACTTTAGAATTGTTTTTCCTACCTTCCAGGTTTCAGTTCATTTCAGTTTGATATAAAAATCAACTTGTAGAGACTTTAAATGTGTCTGAATAAATAATCTATCACAGCGAATCACAAAATTATTTAATCTAATTTATCGAACATGGAGATGCAGAAGAAAATGGATGCCTCCGCCAGGAAATATAGTTCCAGGAGAAGATGGTCTTTACCAAGAAATCAAATCAACCCTGCCTTCTACAATCATGTAAAAGTGTCAGCAGGTAAAATTTGAATTTTAAGATGTTTGCATCACCTGAACATTTGATTTGAAAAATAAACTAAAATATGGTTTTATGTTTTGGAAAATAGTTGGCAGTAAAGTCATGTATCTGCGAGTAGCATTTATTGGGCTCAAGTAAGCAAAATCACTGGTATGGTCCTTTACCTGAAATGTTCAAAAACTGAACACAATTCGATTGAAGGTTAAAAGAAATGAAGTTTGAAAGAGAAAAACGTTGAACCGTCTGTAAAATATGACCTTTTCTTCTCTGTATGAATTATTTCTATAAGAAATCACAACTTTTAACTCTTCGTATTTTCCGTCTTTACGTTTCCAAAAACGTCAAAGCTGCAAAACTTAAATAATCATTTTAAAACAAAAGTGCTGGAAGCTTTGATGAGCAAGAAGATAAATATAATTTACGTTTCTCATGTCCATTCTTTTCTGTTGTTTTTTTTTTTTTTTTANTTTTTTTTTTTTTTTTACATTACATATTCCTCGTGGATCTTTAGTCGCTTGGTGAGCGTCGTCCTCAGAAGTCGCTGTCCGTGCTCGCCGTCGCCCGCTTTGGTCACGCCTCCTTTGGCATTGCAACAAATAATAAAGCTACAGAATAAACATCAGTCAACATTTTTGGTATTTTGTCTTGATTTCTAGGAAGAGTCTTTGTTCTTTGGAAATTAAAGTCTCCAATAAATATCCACTGCACCCCCNCCGATCCAGTCCGGGTATTCCGGTATTCCCGCTCTCTTTGATTCCTGGCTGAAAATAAAGGATCTTTGGCTTTGTTGAATCAGGATTTCTCTGTTTTCCAGAAATTGGCCTCCAGCGTTCCATCAGTCACTCGGTCATTTAGTCAAACAGTTGCTCATCCGGTCAGGAAGGAAAATGGACGATCCGTTAATCCGTTAAAATGCCGCATGGAATCCAGCGATTTGGTCTCTTTGTCGTCTCTGTTTTCCCTCATAAACGTTTTGTTTTATGAAGAAAATAAAAAGCGTCTGCAGCTAAAATAGCTCCATGATAATCTGCATGTTTATTAATGGAGCATACTGGTGATTTTTGTATGTTTGAGCCCAATAAAAATAACCTGCAGCCACGTTACGTTACTGCCAACCATTTCCAAAATATACTCGTAGAGCGGTAATATTAGAATTGTTTTTCCTACCTTCCGGCCTGACTGAAATACGGAGCTACACAGAAAACAATGTATGTCTCTGCCAGGAAATATAGTCCCAGGAGAAGACGGCTTTTACCAAGAGATTAAAAAAAGCCGTGCCTTCTACGCCTTCTGCGTGTTAGCAGATGAAACGTTGAATTTTAAGGTGTATCACCTGAACATTTGATTTTAAAAGATTAAGAAAGCTGGCCAAAAAAAAAAACAAAAAAAACAAANAAAAAAAAAAAAAAAACATAAAGTTTTCTGTTTTGTAAAAATGGTTGGCAGGAAGTAACATGTATTTATTGGGCTTAAACATGCAAAATCACCGGTATGCTCCTTTAAATATCCTGAATTTGCACGTTTGAAAGATGCAACACCTGCAAAACTCGTGAGGAAAACGATTTAACTTCTTTACAGGAACAAAGAGAATTCTGTAATTCAGCAAATACGTCTGATGCAACAAAACACCGATTTAATGTTTAATCACAGAATATATTACTCAGATAAAAATTACTCTGATTATTATGATTTAATCCAATTTTGCTGCATGATGTTTGAAAAAAACAGGTTTATTGCCTGAATCTGAATATAACGGGAGTTCTGGTGTGCGTGTAAATGTACGGCGTGGCGTTTTGGCGTGCTTATAAACGTACAGTGGCATGTTGGCGTGCTTGTAAACGTACGGCGTGGCGTTTTGGTGTGCGTGTAAACGTATGGCGTGGCGTTTTGGCGTACGTATAAATGTACAGCGCGGTGTTTCGGTTCTCGCTGATTTTCGTCCACTGACCTCAAACTCGCTGAATTTGGTGGAGAATTTGCCATCGTTAATGCTGGTGTTTGCGGCCCTCATAGCACAGGTACACGCCTCTGACAACACACACACACACACACCTGGCCCTATGAGGCCAGCGGGTCAGGAGGTCAGAGAGTCACATGTCAGTCAAACGTCCCTCAGGTAAACAGGAAGTGGGTTAATCCAGA
Source organism: Lucifuga dentata (assembly GCA_014773175.1). NCBI lineage: Eukaryota > Metazoa > Chordata > Actinopteri > Ophidiiformes > Bythitidae > Lucifuga > Lucifuga dentata. Next base: position 3,471 of record VXCM01009853.1, on the reverse strand, counting down.
TTAATCCACCTCGATGGACTCACTGCTCTCATTTACTGGTTTACACTCGTTAGGAAGCCGCTGGTGACGGCTCAGCTGGGTAGCCTGGGTGAAGTTGCGGTCGCAACGCTCGCACCTATAACACACACACACACACACACACATACATGCACACATTTATACACAAACATACAAAGAAGAAAGACAGGGCGATGGGTTAGAACGATGCTTAGACCACCTTGCTGAAGAGAAAAACACAGATACTTGAATGCCACACGACACACAGATAAAACCCTTAGATCACACACACACACATCCCTGTGTTAACCCTAATGTTCAGTGACAGTGTGAAGTGTGTGTGAGACCCAGCGAAGCAGCAAAGCTGTAATTGTTGCCCTTATTCTCGCAAGCTGATGGACAAATTACACACACACACACACACACACACACACCTGTCAATAATCTATCTAGCTGGCTGGGGAGGGTATTCCCATCACACTCACACACACACACACACACACAGGCTTGATAAGACAGGCGTCACTGCCACTTTCAATAGAAATCGAGAGGAGAAGGTGCTTTTAGTCTGAGCTGGAGGGGAGGGGGCGGGGTTGTGAGTGTGTGTGTGTGTGTGTGTGTGTGTGTGTGTGAGGGGTGCATTTTGCATTGCCTGATGCATTTTGTTGGAATGACATTGCTGCTGATTGTATAAGCTGAAATGTTACAGTTTCTGTTTTCGTGTCTTTAGTGAGTTTTGAGACGTTTTTACAGAATCGTGGATTCTGGACGATGAAGAGCTGCAGTTTGCCAAATTATTTGTCTAGTCTTCAAAAACTTAAAGGACTATACCGTCCATTTTGCATGTTTGAGTCTAATATGTTCAGTTTTCATACATGTAACGTTACTGACAATCATTTCCCAAAGGATAAAACCGTATTTCAGCTTTCCTGATATTTTGCTAAATCTCTTAATCTTTCAAAATCAAATATTCAAGTGATACACCCACCTTAAAAATCCATGTTTCTCCTGCTAATAGTTACACAGCCTTATGAAGTCACGGTCCTTTAAATTTTTCCATAAACGCAGGTCTTCTTTTGGGACTATATTCCCCGGTGGAGGCATACATTCACTCCACGCTTTTTATTGAGCTTAAACACTAAAATTACATAACTTCTAAAAAAACCTGAATACACGTCTTGTTGGTGATGATGGATTACCTATCCCAAGAACGTTTACAGTATCAACAAGTTGATTTTAATAGCAGAATGAACTGAAACCAATGGAGGTCTGGAAGGTAGGAAAAACATTTTTAATTCACTGTTCCAGTAGTATGCTTTGGGAAATGATTATCAGTAACGTTACATGTATGATAATTGAATGTATTAGGCTCAAACACGCTAAACGGCCGGTATGGTCCTTTAAGGCCTGGTGCATGTTTTGCACAGATGCGATGTGGATGTTCTGAAATGCATCGTCTGCATGCTCTGGTGTCCCGGTTCTAATGCATTCATATCGACACGCTTCTAATTATGAGAGTCAGAACGCATACGTAATTTATTATAGTTAAATATGATATATATAAAAATATATACATAAATATATATTTATATTTACATATATAAATAAATATATATATACACATAATATTATTAGAGTTTTACTCTATATATTATATTTATTACTTGTATTTATATATATATATAAAATTTATTAGAACTTTATTATATTACAGTTATAAATTACAGTATTATAGTTTAAATATTTTCTAGAAAGTATTAATTTTTTGTATTTATTTTAAATTAACGTCACAAGTCTTTTTTGTTGTTGTTTACAGAGTGAATCCATCAGAAATGGAACGTGACAGTGAAGTGAAGATTTCACTTATTAAACGTTTAAAAAAAAAAAAGTTTAATAATCCAAAATTTTCTAAAATCAAGTTTAAAAAAATCAAAGAACTTTCTGTAATGAAGAATTTTCTAGAATCAGATGTATTTTCTTCATTAACTGAGACTTCAGAGGTTTAAAGGAAACGTTTCCTAAATACTGGCTGCAGCATTAACGTCTGTAAATAATGTAGGAAAAAATAAAACGTTCATGTTTTTGTTATTTTCTGTAAATCAAAGTTTATCAGAGAAGAGAATCTGAAATCTAACAGGAACCGCCGTTAACTCGCTTCAGCTTCACAAACCTTAGAACTCCAAGATAAAACGGCTTTTTCTCATTTTCCTGTGTTAGAAAAAGAAAACAGACTGAAGCCCTGAAGGTGTTTCTGCTTTTATTCTCTAAATCTACAAAACCGCAGCAGCAGCTACCGACATCAAAGCTCGTCTGCCACGCCGACTTATTCACCAGGACACGAGCACGGAACAAAGGCACGAGACGCGCCGCAGTCTGCCCAGTATCGACCCGACAAAACCTCTTACAGATTGAGACCGATCCAGTCGAGCGTTATCGGAAAACGACCAGAAAATGACAGAATCATCATCAACATTTCTACAAAACTACAATGATCTGACAGATTGTTGCTTCTAGATTATTTTGATGAGATTCAAACTGCAAACGAGCAGCAGATCATGTTTCTAAAGCCTAAATATCATGTTTCTACAGTCTAAATATGTTTCTAAAGACTAAATATCATGTTACTAAAGCCTAAATATCACGTTTCTACAGTCTAAATATCACGTTTCTAAAGCCTAAATATCACGTTTCTACAGTCTAAATATCACGTTACTAAAGCCTAAATATCACGTTTCTACAGTCTAAATATCA
>VXCM01009852.1:0-11456 GCA_014773175.1 Lucifuga dentata | reverse complement strand
TGTGCAACATTGCATGGAGGTCTGGGTCAGTACCCTTGGAGTGGCAGACCGGGGTGGTGGTCCCCACTTTTAAAAAGGGGACCGGAGGGTGTGTTCCAACTATCGAGGGATCACACTTCTCAGCCTTCCCGGGATGCAGGGGTGCTGGAAAGGAGAATTAGATCGATAGTCGAATCTCGGATCCAGGAGGAGCAATGCGGGTTCCGTCCTGGTCGTAGCACTGTGGACCAGCTTTTCACCCTTGCATGGATACTAGAGGGGGCTTGGGAGTATGCCCAACCAGTCTACATGTGTTTTGTGGACCTGGAAAAGGCCTATGACCGTGTCCCCCGAGGTGTCCTGTGAGGGGTGCTGCGGGAGTATGGGGTACCGAGTTCGTTGACACTGGCTATCTGGTCCCTGTACAACCAAAGCCAGATCTGTGTCCGCATCCTCAGCACTAAATCAGACCTGTTTTTGGTGGGTGTTGGACTCCACCCCTTGTCATCAATCCTGTTTGTGAGTTTCATGGACAGGATTTCAAGGCGCACTCAAGGATTGGAGGATGTCCAGTTCGGTGAACTCAGACTTGCATCTCTGCTTTTAGCAGATGATGTGGTTCTGCTGGCTTCATCAGACAGTGACCTTTGACCTGCACTGGGCAGGTTTGAGGCCGAGTGTGAAGCGACTGGGATGAGAATCAGCACCTCCAAGTCTGAGACCATGGTGCTCTGTAGGAAAAAGGTGGACTGTTCCCTCCAGGTTAGAGGGGAGTCACTACCCCAGACGGAGGAGTTTAAGTATCTTGGGGTCTTGCACGAGTGAGGGTAGGATGGAGTGTGAGATTGATAGATGGATTGGTGCAGCATCCGAGGTCCTACGGATGCTGTACCAGACCGTCGTGGTGAAGAGGGAGCTGAGCCAGAAGGTGAGGCTCTCAATTTACCAATCAATCTACGTTCCTATCCTCACCTATGGTCATGAGCTCTGGGTAATGACCAAAAGGACAAGATCACGGATACAAGCGGCGGAAATGAGGCTCCTCTGTAGGGTGTCTGGGCTCACTCTCAGGGACAGGGTGAGAAGCTCGGACATCCAGGAGGGACTCGGAGTAGAGCCGCTGCTCCTCTGCATCAAAAGGAGTCAATTGAGGTGGTCCAGGCACCTAATAAGGATGCCTCCTGGTCGCCTCCCTAGGTAGGTCTTCCAGGCACGTCCAACTGGGAAGACCCAGGACACACTGGAGGGATTATATCTCCCTGCTGGCCTGGGAACGCCTCAGAGACCCCCAGAAGGCGTTAGAGGGNGCTGGAGGGATTATATCTCCCTGCTGGCCTGGGAACGCCTCAGAGACCCCCAGAAGGCGTTAGAGGGCCTGGCCCTCTAACTCCTTAGACAGGGAACAGGGAAGTGGACAGGGACAGGGAAGTGTGGGCTGATCTGCTTAGTCTGCTGCCACCACTGGACCTGGACCTGGATGAGCGGAGGATAATGGGTGGATGGATGGATGTACTGTATGTATGTATGTATATATGTATGTATGTATACCACTACAGGCCAGAAGTTAGAGGCCACCCCTACATTTAAACAAAAAAAAAAAAAAAAAANAAAAAAAAAAAAAAAAAAAATCATCAAAACACATTTATTGCACAGGAAATGACAAAAATACATAAAATAAATGTAAGTAATGAGTTTTCTAGAAGAATTAGTCACTAGCAGCACATTATGTAGCCACTATGGCTACAGAAATGATTAGTAATCCATGGAACTTCTGCAGCTCCATCAGAGCAGCAACACGTTTAGAGGAACGCTGAGATGCTCCTTCAGCTTTAGGAGCTTTAATTCAGCTCCTTCTCTCTGTCATTACCGGCCTCTTCTGGGTGGAAACTGTTGCTGTTGACTTTGTGTGTTTTTGATGTGTGTTGTTGTTGTTTATTGTGTTAACTGGTGCCTGATCATGCTGTGTGTACAGCAGCTAGAGTTTTAGGATGTGCTCAGGCTGAACTCCCTGAACACATCATAGCTGGACTCTGTTTCACTTCAAACTGTTTAAAGTGGACTGACTCACTGCTCTTTCTGCTTTTATCTTTTAACTCTTCTGTGTGGTGTTGTAATCCTAAATGGATGGTATGGTCCTTTAAACCAGAAATATATGTGTGTGTGTGTGTGTGTGTGTGTGTGTGCATGTGTGTGTGTAACTGAGAACATAACTTAAAGGANATGTGTGTGTGTGTGTGTGTGTGTGTGTGTGCATGTGTGTGTGTAACTGAGAACATAACTTAAAGGATGCTGGCTGTAAATAACAGCAAAGCTGCTGTTGTCTTTGTGTAAAGTTCTAAATAGATAAATAGATGTAATTCCTTTCATGTATTTCCTGTATGACAGAATAAAAAAGCTTTGTGTTGACGTGTAAAAACTTATTCTGACTTGTTTGATCCTGAACGTTTCATCAGAGCATGACTCAGATCTCTGTGGACAAAATGCAGGTTTTACACGCTGTTCTAATTCTGGCTCCACAAAAAGCTCTGCTCCTTCCTGCTTTGACAAGACCGGAGTAATACCCCCCCNCCCCCCACCCCCATCACTAGTGAATGTAAACACAGCGCAGCGTCTCTGCACTCACACTTCATCTGACACACACACACACACACACACAGCCCTGACTGCTTGCTGCTTTCATCTGCTGCTGCTGTTTTTTTTTTTTTTTTTTTTTAGGTGCTCCTGAACATCTCACAGATGTTTTCCACCTGAAGCTGCTATGATACCAAAAACACAATCAGCACCTTAACATTTTCAAAGTTTGAATATACTCAGATTAAAGGACCATACCAGTGATTTTCCATATTTGAGCCTAATATACAGTATTCAATTTCCATACATGTAACATTACTGACAATCATTTCCAAAGCATACTACTGGAACGGTGAATTAAAAATGTTTTTCCTACCTTCCAGACCTCCATTGGTTTCAGTTCATTCTGCTATTAAAATCAACTTGTTGATACTGTAAACGTTCTTGGGATAGGTAATCCATCATCACCAACAAGACGTGTATTCAGGTTTTTTTAGAAGTTATGTAATTTTAGTGTTTAAGCTCAATAAAAAGCGTGGAGTGAATGTATGCCTCCACCGGGGAATATAGTCCCAAAAGAAGACCTGCGTTTATGGAAAAATTTAAAGGACCGTGACTTCATAAGGCTGTGTAACTATTAGCAGGAGAAACATGGATTTTTAAGGTGGGTGTATCACTTGAATATTTGATTTTGAAAGATTAAGAGATTTTGCAAAATATCAGGAAAGCTGAAATACGGTTTTATCCTTTGGGAAATGATTGTCAGTAACGTAACATGTATGAAAATTGAATATATTAGGTTCAAATCTGCAAAATGGGTGGTATGGTCCTTTAAATAGAAGCTTCTTACACTTTTACCTGCTGAATGATGTGAAGACATGAAAATAAAGACATGAAAAGTATAATTTTTTTGTTCTGATTTTCATCAACTGACATATATTATTTGAATCGAGATCAGAAATCCAGTTAATTCCAGTTTACAACTTTTTTCTGTACAAATCAATTTTCTACATAATTAACAGATCAACATTTTTCTGAGGAATGGGAGGTTTTAGGAGATTTCTTAACGTTCCTTTTGTTTAACAGTCGGTCCAGCCAGGGGCCATTGACTCAAATATAATGAGAGACAGAGAAAGAGAGTGTGTTATTGCTATATTACTCTCGTCTTGTCAAAGCAGGAAGGAGTTTGTTTAGTTTGAAGTCAGATTTGAAGGTCTGGCAGACCTGCACCCGTTTTTCTCTTCACCTCTCTTTGTTTTACTCCTGTAAATTATGATTGTGACTGTTTATCATCAAAGCTCTTTAGACATTTCCCTTCCTCTTTAAAAGTAAAGGTAATGATGCTTCGCTCCAGCTGAGTTTTTATTTGTAAGTGAAATATTGTTTTTTCTTATAAACATATAAACACAATTGAAGCATACTGTCACCATGACATCTGCACAGTTAATACACAAAGAAAAGGCTGAAAGGACCAGACCAGCCAGTTTGCATGTTTGAGCCTAATATATTCAATTTTCATAAATGAAACGTTACTGACAATCATTTCCCAAACGATAAAACCATATTTCAGCTTTCCTGATATTTTGCAAAATTNACGTTACTGACAATCATTTCCCAAACGATAAAACCATATTTCAGCTTTCCTGATATTTTGCAAAATGTCTTGCAGTCACGATCCTTTAAATTTTTCAATAAATGCAGATCTTCTTTTGGGACTATATTCCCTGGTGGAGGCATACATTCACTCCACGCTTTTTATTGAGCTTAAACACTAAAATTACATAACTTCTAAAAAAACCTGAATACACGTCTTGTTGGTGATGATGGATTACCTATCCCAAGAACGTTTACAGTATCAACAAGTTGATTTTAATAGCAGAATGAACTGAAACCAATGGAGGTCTGGAAGGTAGGAAAAACATTTTTAATTCACCGTTCCAGTAGTATGCTTTGGGAAATGATTGTCAGTAACGTAACATGTATGAAAATTGAATATATTAGGCTCAAACATGCAAAACTGCCGGTATGGTCCTTTAATTCCCATTTATTCTCTCTAGTCAACCTTTGCTAATGTGATAACATTCTAATTTGCTATATAAGCTTTTTTCAAAATTCTATATTNTAGTCAACCTTTGCTAATGTGATAACATTCTAATTTGCTATATAAGCTTTTTTCAAAATTCTATATTTGTTCAATATTTGAGGAAAATCCACTTCCTGCATGTATGAGCTGTTTTGCATTTCTGCCGTCCAAACGACCAATCAGATCCTTCACAGCCAACACACCTGCTGCGTCGTGCATGACGACGGGACAGAAGTACTCCAGTGCCACAATGAAATAAACCCCCAGACGGTTTGAGGGTCCAGTCAGAGGATCAGATCTGAGTCCTGTGGGGGACAAATGGCAGCCAAAGTCCACGAAGACTCCAGAATCAGCGTGAGACAGCGGAGCTTTAAAGCCACGCTTCTGGATTTAAACACATTTATTCTGTGTTTCAACACTGAGAGTGGATCTGTACTGATTTATTTTCCTGAAAGACATCTGACTTTGACACTAAGCATCAGTCTGGTAGATGCTCCATCTCCCTTTGACTTAGACTTTGAATAATGACAATAGTGCCTCCTGCTGGTCGAGCTGAGAAATGAGAATACAGGCATAAAACTAGTCTGACGTGTGAAAATAAAGTCAGAATTCTGGATTTATTTGCATTAATTCTTTTGGAATTCAGACTCTTCGGTCCAGAATTCCAGCTTCATCCACATTATTTAGATTAACCTCAAAACATAACTGAGTAAATAAATGACTGAGAGTAAAAGTAAAAACCGTAGATGTGAGGAGGATCACAGCATTACATGCGGTTACGTGGTCGCGTCATGTTTAGTCGTGTGGATCTGAATTCTTAGTCTCAGCAAAAGATCCAGAATCTCAGGTTAACTAAATCATCCTGTCTACGTGCAGACATGTTTAGTTCATACGTGTTTTTGTATCAGATCTTCCTGGTTTATTCATAGAAGATGACAGAGCTGCTCACTTTGTATTTAAATGGAAACAGCCAATCAGAAACCAGTTTTCTTCAGCGTTTCACCGTCAAACCCTCTGGAGTCTGCAGTCATTTCTACTTTACTTTTCACTGCATTTAACTTCTTGCACTGCACTGTAAAAAAAAAAAAATCATGTAAGAGACAAAATCTTCACACTTCTGTCAAAGTTCTTTCTATTGATTAGGGGAATTATTATTATTATTATTAGGGGATTATTTCTATTGACTAGGGGAAAAAATTTAAAAATCATTAGTGGGAAAGAAATTACTTTTTCCTGAAAAGTTAAAAAAAAAAAATCCTACAAAAACATATTGAAAATATTCTAGAAAATAAAATAAAAAAAAAATCAGTGGAAAAATAAAAAATTACAAAAAAAAAAAGACTGATTCTAAAACATCTGAAAAACAAAAAAGCTGCTTGATCACTTCTGAGTCCTGCACACTAAAACTGTTTACAGGCTTGGCAGAAATCAAACTTTCTATTAAAGGATTTATTTATTTTTTTTTTTTTATAGTGGCGCTTTATCAGTGAGAAATGAAAAGTAAAATTACAAAAATTCCTTTAGATTCCAGAGGATTCAAACGCAAAGAGGACTGTCTCTTGAGAAAAAGTTTGACCTCCTCTGCAGCTCCAGCTGGTTTTTACTTCCTCCTGTTACACCACCCAGAAACACAGAAGCTTCTGGAAGGTGAACGGAAAAAAAATAAAAATAAACTCCTCAGAAAAACATTAAAAACAAAGACAAATATGATGCAAAAAGTATGATTTTTTTGAGGAAAATGTAAGGGCACTTCAGTCTTCCCTCGGTGACGTGTCCAGCAGAGGCAGCAGGTCGTCCTCCGTCTTTTCTCTGCTGTTTGCTGTGACGAAGGAAACGACTAGCTGGAATCAGAAAGTGGTCGTAGCTGAGTGACGCGCTGAGGCAAACGCATTTTAACGACCCAGAAACAGCAGCAAAGATGTGTATTAACCTCATTTAGATTATTCAGTCCAGCATTTCTTTTCCCACGGAGCTGATGGAGGCGTCGGAGTTTCAGTCTGATCAGATCAGATATCTGGGACGTCTTTGGCTTTGCCCTCTTTGCAGCAACTTCCTGTAAAGTCTGGTGATGCACAGCATGGACCTGCAGCTTCTATGCCAACACATTATAACATGATCTCAGTGTCTCCACTCGTTGTGTCTAGATGTAGTCATCGTCCACAGGTTCTCCCGGCGTGTCACAGTGATGGAGGAAGAGCACCACCACTCTCTGAAACACACCTCTTTTGCTCTGCCGGCGCTCAGAGATCTCCTCCCCGATCGTCTCCATGCAGATATCAGCTGACAGCTGGCCTTTACGCCGCGGAGCGTAGATGGTGGCTAACAGGACCGACCAAACACACACACACACACACACACACACACACACGCTTTTAGTGCCCAGGTCATCAGTTTGGCTTCTTACTGTACGGCTACAGCAGGGATGGGCAACTTTGACGAGGACGGGGGCCAATAAAATTTCATCCCCCCCCACCCATCACCCTCCTTGGACCCGACACAATATCTCTCTCTCTCTCTCTTTCCATCAGAGAGGAAAAGAGGGGAGATGTTTGCTCTTGGTGATACACAATAACAGGAAAATAACTGCTTCTGCTGGATGTTAAGATGCAGCGCTGCCAGTAATAGCGCTGGTGGTAATAACAAAGCAAACTGTAGTAATTTGAGGGCCTGATAGATTAAAGGTCCGGGCTGAATCCAGCCCACGGACCGCCAGTTGCCCATCCCTGGTTTACAGCATGAGGCCAAAGTCAAACATTCAGCCTGACATGATGCTCAGGTCATTCTACACGGCTCTGAATCCTTTTCAGACCTGCAGATCGTTTGCTCTCAGGGACTAAATTCAATGTGCAGAACAACTTTAGGTCAGTCATCCTTTTCAGTAAAACGAACACACGTATGAACTCTTTACCAGCAGAAATCACATCTCAGAGAGACCTGAAGGCGTTTCATACAAAAGTCTGGCTGAAGCAGTGACAGAGATGTGAGCATTAATGAGGTCACATGTTCACAAACAGTTTTTATGTAAATCTGATGCTCTGCTTTAATATGTATTTTGTATGAACTATGAATTGTTTTTTATTGCATAAATTGTTTTATTGTACAGGCAGTCCCCGGGTTACAAACAAGTTCCATTCCCACAGCTGTTCATAAGTCGGATTTGTCCTTAAGTCGTTATGTAAGGTTATGTAAGGTGCGTATCTAGCGTATATATTTTACTTAGGCGCGTATCTAGCGTATATATTTTACTTAGGCGCGTATCTAGCATATATATTTTACTTAGGTACATATCTAGCGTATATATTTTACTTAGGTACTATCTAGCATATATATTTTACTTAAGTGCGTATCTAGCATTTATATTTTACTTAGGTACTATCTAGCATATATATTTTACTTAGGCGTGTATCTAGCATATATATTTTACTTAGGCGCGTATCTAGCATATATATTTTACTTAGGCGCGTATCTAGTGTATATATTTTACTTTGGTGTGTATCTAGCGTATATATTTTACCTTTCTATGCATAAGAAACGATAAAGAAACACTTCCAGATATCCTAAAACATCATAAACAGAGAGAGAGAGGGAGAGAGAGAGAGAGAGAGTGAGTGTGTGTGTGTGTNTATAAAAACATGTATGTTAACACTTACTCTCGTATTGTTGTCTTGTTATTGATATCTTGCACATCGGAGGAGGCATCATAAAGTAGTGCGCCTTTCGTTATTACAATCATTGTATGTAAATTGAATTTTTAATTTAATAGGCTTTATGGCGGTCAGTTCATAAGTACGGGTCGTTCGTAAGTCGGAGATTGCCTGTATTTAAAAGGACCAGGGACAGGGACTGCAAATTAGCTTAAGGTAGATGTCTTATAATACATTGCATTTTCCACATTTATCTGTGGCAATGTTGTATGTATTTATCTCTTTATTAATAAACAATGAATAAATAAATTGTTCCAGTGCTGCATTTACCGCTTGGTTTGCTTCAGTTTCACACAGGAAAACATTCAATCAAACCAAAATCTATCAGCAAAAGTCATGTGACAACACTCTCTCTGCTCATTGGTCAGAAATGTCTGGGGGCGGAGAAACATTAAGTAAACTCTGCCTTTGATTAGCTGTGAAACAGTTAAAACACATCAATCTTAGCTAACACATGTATGAATACGTGTTCAGGTTAGCGTGTGCTTGTATGTTTTCAGTCTCCTGTTCAGCGTGTGAAGGCAGCACGTCTTCTTCACATCATGTGAAGCAGCATGTGGTTTTCCACACGTTGTCTCTACATCAGATTCAGCTTCTGCTGTCATAGTTTTCTTCTTTATGGATCAAATGATGCTATGACTAGGAAAGGATCCACATTCATCTTTGTTACTCTGATTTACTTTGACACCATAGAAACTACTTCCTGTTTGGAGTTTCTTTCTGACCAATGAGCAGAGAGAGTGTTGTCACATGACTTTTGAGAACCAAACTCTAAGCGGTAAATGCAGCATTGGAACGATCTGCAGATCTGCGACCAAGCTGAATACTAAATCTGGCAGGAGTTGTGGTGAAAATCCTAGAGACTGATGCATTTGTAGCTGCATGAGTTTAGGATGTTTTTATTGCACTCACTGCTTTCATCATCCTCAAAGTCATATCGGGCGTAGCCGTTGGGATCAGCTGTTCTCAGAGTCCTCAGCCAGGGGAAGTCTGTGATCATGCTGTAAGGAGCGCCGTCCACCACGCCTGAGAAAAACACCGTCTGAGTCAGGTGACCATGTCTATATGCTGAAGGCTAGTCACTAGACGGGAAAAATAACTCAAACACGCCTTGCCAGTAATCTGGAACCATGAAATGTCTTCCAGTCCAGTAACTTAAAGGACCATACCACCCATTGTGCAGGTTCGAGCCTAATATATTCTACTTTGATACGTTACGTTACTGACAATCATTTCCCAAAGGATAAAACCGTATTTCCTGATATTTTGCTAAATCTCTTAATCTTTCAAAATCAAATATTCAAGTGATACACCCACCTTAAAAATCCATGTTTCTCCTGCTAATAGTTACACAGCCTTATGAAGTCACGGTCCTTTAAATTTTTCCATAAACACAGGTCTTCTTTTGGGACTATATTCCCTGGTGGAGGCATACATTCACTCCACGCTTTTTATTGAGCTTAAATGCTAAAATTACATAACTTCTAAAAAAAACCTGAATACACGTCTTGTTGGTGATGATGGATTACCTATCCCAAGAACGTTTCAAGTATCAACAAGTTGATTTTGATAGAAGAATGAACTGAAACCAATGGAGGTCTGGAAGGTAGGAAAAACATTTTTAATTCACCGTTCCAGTCGTATGCTTTGGGAAATGATTGTCAGTAACGTTACGTATGAAAATTTAATATATTAGGCTCAAACATGCAAAATGAGTGGTATGTTATGTCCTTTAACTTCAACCTTCACGACAAGAAAGACAAAGGTCAACGCTGGATCGTTTCCCTTTGGGCTAAAGAACATAAAATGAACTTAAACCATGAAAGCTGCTTTTATCCAAAGACTGAGGCTAAATTTAAAACCGATGTGAAAATGTACGTATGACAGCAAACGTTCAGTCTAAAGCTACTACAGCTGCAAAGCAGGAAAATCTCGTGTGTGTGTCTGCTTTTAGCTGTAACTCTGCGGGGATGAATGTAAATTTGACTTAGTATTACCATCTAGTGTATAGATGTCTCGGCCCCAGGGGTAGCTGGGATACTTCTTAACATCCTCCTCGGTTCTCGTGGCCTCTGGGAAGAACTCGTACTTGATTAATTCCCTGAGAAAAACACAGAGTTCCAGACAGATCGTTTTATGCCCTATCCTAACTGTGCCCATGCTAAATGTCCACCAGACCTTAATCATCTGCTTAAAACTACAGCTTTTACATCATTTCTGCCAAATCAGTTTTCAAGTACTGATAATACTGAATCAGGAAGATAACGAACAGAGTTTTGTTGGTATATTGCATCATCTGTGGGTAGAGTTACACAATATATCAAATACATGTCTATGGAAGAAAAATAGGGTCATAAAGATCTGAATTTCAAATCAACACTGAATTTAAAGCCACATATTCAGATCTTAAAATTCAAGTTGCGTATATTCAAAATGCAATACTCAGGTTGCTCAATTTCAGTTTGAAAAAATTCAGATTGAAAATTGTGAAAAATGTGGCATATACCACACAACATATGCAGACAGAAAAAATAACAAAAACAACAAAAAAAAAAAAAGATTGAAAAAATTCAGATCGAAAAAATTCAGATTGCAAAAATTCATGCAGAACATCCGGAATACCAAGGATAGGCAATCAAATCACGCTGCAATCGATCCTACTTTTGGCCTGTCAGTTTCTCAATGCGTCTTCCTGTCCTACTTCCAAGTTAACTTCTCAAATATGAACTTACAATTAAGCAAGTACATACTTGGTGTACTTGGTATTGAGAAACGGCCTATTTCTTGAACTCCACTGCTCTTCTTCCACTTGTGAAATTACGGCAGAACACAAGCTGATAGGCCAAAAATAGGATCGATTGCAGCACGATTTAATTGCCTATCCTTGGTATCCTGGATGTTCTACTTCAATTTTTGCAATCTGAATTTTTCCAAACTGAATTTTTTTAAGGTGAATTTTTTTTTATCTGAATTTTTTTGATTTGAATTTTTTCAAACTGAATTTTTTTAAAGTGAATTTTTTTGATCTGAATTTTTTCAAACTGAACTTTTTAAATCTGAATTTTTTTTAAACTGAATTTGAGCAACCTGAATATTGCATTTTGAATATACACAACTTG
>VXCM01009851.1:0-15560 GCA_014773175.1 Lucifuga dentata | reverse complement strand
AACTGCCACCACTTTAGTGACCAGATAGCCTACATCAGCTGAACGAGGAACTATTTCAGCCACCAGGGAGCCTCCAGTCTGGACTGGATACAGAACCTGAGGAGGGTTGTCGTTCTGGTCCTGAATCATTATTTTCACAGTCACATTGCTACTGAGTGGAGGAGAGCCTCCATCCTGCGCTTTGACCCGAAACTGGAAATATTTGATCTGCTCATAGTCAAAAGAGCGCACAGCATGAATGACTCCACTATCAGCACTAACAGACACNATTTGATCTGCTCATAGTCAAAAGAGCGCACAGCATGAATGACTCCACTATCAGCACTAACAGACACGTATGAGGAGACGGGCAATCCGTTAACAGAGGAGTCCTCCAGTATGTAAGAAACACGAGCATTCTGGTTCCAGTCAGCGTCTCTGGCTGTAACTGTGAATACAGAGAGACCTGGTGTGTTGTTTTCTACAATGTAGGCCTCATATGAGCTCCTCTCAAAGACAGGCGCGTTGTCATTCACGTCTGAGACCTGTAAGGTGAGAGTGACGCTGCTGGAGAGGGAGGGGACTCCCTCATCAGAACAAGTCACTGTGATATTATATTGGGGAGAGGCTTCCCTGTCTAAAGCTACTTCTGTAACTAAACTATAAAAGCCATTTAAATTACTTTGTATTTTGAACGGCATGTTATCATCTATATTACACTGTACGTTTCCATTATTCTCTGAATCCGGGTCATTTACACTTAACATGGCTATTACAGTGTTTGGAGGAGAGTTCTCTAATATGGATTCTGATTTTGACACAGGTTTTATTTGAGGGTTATTATCATTAATATCAATAACATCTAGTATTACCTTAGTGGAATCAGAGAGCCCTCCACTGTCTACTGCTTCAATATCTATTTGATAATTATTTGCCTTTTCATAATCCATTTCACCGACTACAATAATTTCACCAGTTGTGGAATCGATCTGAAACAGTTCAGACAAAACACGTTTACTGGCAGACATCATATATGATATTGCTTCGTTTGTTCCTATGTCCTTATCGGATGCACTCACAGTCGTTACGTGAGTTCCTTTTGGAGAATTTTCAATTATTTTTGCTTTGTACAGCGTTTTAGTAAATATAGGTGCATTGTCATTCACATCTAACACGTTGACAAAAATCTGCATTGTTCCTGATAACTGGGGCTCTCCTCCATCCAAAGCAATTAATAACAGTGATATACGTTCCTGCTTTTCTCGATCGAGGGGCTTCTGTAGAACCATTTCGACCTTTTTACTTCCGTCTGCCTGATTTTCTAATTTCAATAGAAAATTATCTGTTGGATTAAGTGAATAGCGTTGTAGGCCATTTAAACCAATGTCGGAATCAACAGCTCTCTCTAACACGAATTTAGATCCGATAACAGCAGACTCGCTAATTTCAAAGCGTTTTTCGGCATTTATGAAATTGGGCGGATTATCATTAATGTCTGTGATTTCTACCGTTACACGAAACATTTCCATGGGATTTTCGAGAATAATCTGGAAAAGCAAGGCACACGGCGCCGTCTCCCCACATAAAGCCTCTCTGTCTATCCTCTCCTGGATGAGGAGAACACCTCTTTCTTTATTTAGCCCGATATATTCTACACTGTCTCCTGTATAGATACGGGCGTTGCCTGATTTCATCCTTTTAAGATCTAAACCTAAATCGTGTGCTATGTTACCAACTAAAGATCCTTTCGCCATTTCCTCTGGAATAGAATAGCTGACCTGCCCGAATACTGAACTGAAAGAGAGGACAGATACAAACAACAGTACTTGCCGTCTCATTGTTTCCTCCGATATCGTTCCTTCATTAAAACAAAACTATTTTCCCACAATGCAATCCAAGCCTTATTGGATTTCACGGGAATGATCCCAAAACAGTCACAGCACTCTATAGAGAACAAAAGAGTTTATCCATATTTTCTCTTCTCCACAGTGATCTCTGTGTGAGGACCGTGCATTCTGCCTTCCTCTGATGATCCATTATGTCTACTTGATTGGGGAGGATTCACAATAACACCTAGAGAAATTGTACAACAGCGGCCCTTTGAGTTAAAAATGAAAACTACATCAAATAACATTAAAAAAGAACGAATTCAAAGTCACACTAGTTACCAGGAGGAAATGAAAACACATCAATTTGCCCATAAATTCAGGAAGTCCAGAACCAAAACAAAACAAAACAAAACAAAACAAAACAAAAAAAAGAAACATATACTTTCACAATACTGCATTTATATACGTCAAAAGGATTGCTTAAACTTGTAAGTGTAAAAGAAGATTGCTAATGTACTGGATTATAACAAAGATAAACATAAGCACACTTAAGAACGAAAATGGCAGCTGCTGCAAGTGTGGCACGTCGCTGTCTATGGTGCTGAATGAGTCCAGCCAATGCATTTTTTTTTAATACGCTTTAGAAAACTTCACTGAAACAAACACTTGGCAAATATGAAAGAATCCACCACACTAGTTTTCTTTACATTAAAAAAAAAAAAAATTAGTAAACACAAATTCCTTAGTTTTCTAACCTCTAAAGGAGAGTCTGGTTCATCCAGGATGCTTTTTTCACTCTGTATCCGCTGCATCGTTCCAGTAGAACAGGGATCCATTATCAGTATGTTCTGACTGTTAGCTGTGCCGAACTTACAGTCACTCTTTCTGGAGTCAGTTGTCCTGCACACATTATAATTGTACACGTGTTGGAGAGTCCCTGTCCCCAAAGTGTCTGAGTAACGTGGTGGATAATATGGAATCACAGGGAGATTTGAGTGGTAGAATCGAGACTGTCTCCATCTGTATATTTTTACTGATATAATAACCACTAAACACGTGATGAAGAGAAATGAAACTACAGCCAGAGCCAACACTAAGTAAAAAGTCAGGTTGTCATTGTACTCCTTGTCGTGTGTAAATTCAGTGAACTCTGACAGAACTTCAGGGAAACTGTCCGCCACTGCCACGTTAACAATGACTGTAGCTGATCGAGAGGGCTGTCCGTTGTCCTCCACGATAACAGTCAGTCTTTGTTTCACAGCATCTTTATCAGTCACTTGGCGGATCGTTCTTATTTCTCCATTCTGTAAACCCACTTCAAACAGTGCCCTGTCTGCGGCTTTCTGCAGTTTATAGGAGAGCCAGGCATTCTGCCCTGAGTCCACATCAACAGCCACCACTTTAGTGACCAGATAGCCCACATCAGATGAACGAGGAACTATTTCAGCCACCAGAGATCCTCCGGTCTGGACTGGATACAGAACCTGAGGAGCGTTGTCGTTCTGGTCCTGAATCATTACTTTCACTGTTATGTTGGTACTAAGTGGAGGAGAGCCTCCATCCTGAGCTTTAACGAGGAACTGGAAATCTTTGATCTGCTCATAATCAAAAGAGCGTATAGCATGAATGACTCCGCTATCAGCACTAACAGACACATATGAGGAGACAGGAACTCCATTAACAGAGGAGTCCTCCAGTATGTAAGAAACACGAGCATTCTGGTTCCAGTCAGCGTCTCTGGCTGTAACTGTGAATACAGAGAGACCTGGTGTGTTGTTTTCTACAATGTAGGCCTCATATGAGCTTCTCTCAAAGACAGGCGCGTTGTCATTCACATCTGAGATCTGTAAGGTGAGAGTGACGCTGCTGGAGAGGGAGGGGACTCCCTCATCAGAACAAGTCACTGTGATGTTATACTCAGAGGCTCTCTCTCTGTCCAAATCACTGTCTGTAACGAGGCTGAAGAAATTTTTTGACGTTGTTTTGATTTGAAATGGAATTTTATCATCGATATTACACGAGACCTTGCCATTGTCTTCAGAGTCCGGGTCTTGTACATTAATTATAGTTACAACTGTTCCTGGGCGGGAATTTTCTGATATAGCGTTAGTTTTAGACATGATGTTAACAGACGGATGATTGTCATTTATATCTGTTACCTCAACTATAATCTTACAGGAATCTGTTAGTCCTCCATCATCATTTGCCTGCACATGAATTTCATAGTGACGCGCTTTTTCATAATCAAGGTTACTAGTTAAAGATACCACGCCAGTGTCCTCGTCGATGTTAAACATAACAGGAACATCATCCAACGTGTTTGTTATTAAATACGATACTTTACCATTTAAACCATGGTCTGCATCTACAGCACTAACTGTACTCAAAATCGTCCCCTTAGGGGCCGTCTCCATCACAGTGGTTTTATAGACTTCCTGCGTAAACACTGGGGCATTGTCATTAACATCTAGCACAGAAATTTCGACGCGCATTGTTCCTGAAAGCTGAGGATTTCCACCATCAGTCGCTGTCAGCATCAAAGAGAGGTTTTCTTGCGTCTCTCTATCTAGAGGTTTCTGCAAAACCATCTCCACCTTTTTACTCCCGTCCTGCTGATTTTGTAGTTTCAGATTAAAATTGTCTGTGGGCTTTAATGAATAACTTTGCAATCCATTGACACCGACATCTAGATCCATAGCTCTTTCTAGTACGAATTTTGATCCAATTATAGCCGACTCACTAATTCTAAATTTCATCTCATCCTTTTTAAAGCTGGGTGCATTGTCGTTTATGTCATTTATTTCTATAGTAACCGTATAGAATTCAATGGGATCTTCCAGTGTAATTTGAAGATGTAAAGCGCAAGGCGTCGTCTGTCCGCAGAGCGCCTCTCTGTCGATTCTCTCCTTCACAAGGAGTACTCCTCTTTTGTTATTCAGCTCAAGGTATTCTAATTTGTCTCCCGTATAAACGCTTGCTTTACCGGACTGAAGTCTTTTCAAATCTAATCCTAAATCCTGCGCAATGTTACCAACTACAGAGCCTTTTGCCATTTCCTCAGGAACAGAATAGCTGACTTGTCCGAGCACGAAACTGAGAGCAGAAACCCAGATAATCGACAGTACTTGCCATCTCATTGTTGAGTTCGACATCTCCCACCAATCAATGTAAAATATTTTATAATCCACAGCGATGAGGTCCTTTATTCCAAAGTATTTCAGAGTTAGACATCTGCCTTATTATCGCCTTGTTTCTCGTTCCAGAAACAAATGAATCGTAGCGCCAAATCCTCGGGTTTCAGCAAAGAGGGTTGTGTGATGAATGTGTGGCTGTTTTGAGCTTAATGGAAGATGCTGGAGAGGCTCTAGACTGGTCGACAGCGGCCCTGAGAGTCCAAACACTTGAACTGCAGAAAGCTATGGAGGTTAAGATAAAGTAATAAGTGGACTAAGAGGACAGTTTTGGATGCAAATGCAAAATTGATAAATCTTCTCCTATTCTGAGATTAAATGCTTTATTTTTCAAGGAATATAATTATATTGAATTGTTCAATGAAAAATAAATCATATAAAACAAAATATGAGGTCCAAAAATATAAAAATAGCTGAAATATACAATAGCTACATGTGCAATCTGCAACAGTTTCACTTGGATATGAAATATTTGACTTTATATTTTGCCATAACATGTAGAATTTACCTCAGTGCTATGTATTGTTAAAAATAAATTTATTGCTTTACAATACATATAGGTCAAGCTCCATATGCACTCAAGTTAGTATTTTGCTTTTAATATCTGCAAGCCTTTTAATTATTATTTTGCATTTTATGAATGCACATATGGGACGAATAGATCAAAGACCTCCCGTTTAAAAACCCTCTGAACTGCAGTTTGCCTCAAGATAACATGAACACTTGTTTATTTGTTTACGATCTAACATACATCTGACAGGAGACATGCCAGAAGTTTTGTGACAGTCTACATAAAGAAGAGACTATATAAGCAGTGAAACACTGACCTTTCAAAAAAAACCAAAAAAACCAAAAAACAAAACAAAACAAAACAAAAAAAAACAAAAAAACAAAAAAAAACAACATGTTAATATCCATAGATCAAAGACTGATTTCAAGTGAAGTT
Organism: Lucifuga dentata; assembly: GCA_014773175.1. Classification (NCBI taxonomy): domain Eukaryota; kingdom Metazoa; phylum Chordata; class Actinopteri; order Ophidiiformes; family Bythitidae; genus Lucifuga; species Lucifuga dentata. The sequence goes on along the minus strand of VXCM01009851.1, from coordinate 9,615 downwards.
AAAAAGTTTCACATATAGAAATTTGATGTGTATGGCTCTGCAGAAAAGTAGGGAATCTGCTGTTAATTTGATCTAACTGCTCTAATCTTTATAGAGAGGTTGAAGCCATTGTATTGGTGGCCATGTTACCAGATGTGCTTCTACTGCAATAGATTTGCATACAGGAGAGGTTGAATACTGATCCTAAATGATTAGGGATCAGGCACAGCAGTCTGTGCCTGATGCTTTTCAGAAGATTTTAAATGTGTGGGTCATTTAATGGTGTTTTTATGCAACTTTGCGTGTCCAAATTGATAGAAATGATGATATAAAAAATTGAAAAATAAAAAATGGAAATAGATATAATGTTATCTCTGGTAGTTATGGTATTTTGGAAATTGCAAACTCATACAACTTATGTTAGGATCTCAATTGCTGATTTCATTTCTGTATTTACAGCAATCACAATTTAATTTCAGATGAGTTTAGGCTGGGGGATTCTATTCGATTCTGTTCTATTCTATTCTATTCTATTCTATTCTATTCTATTCTATTCTATTNGGGGATTCTATTCGATTCTGTTCTATTCTATTCTATTCTATTCTATTCTATTCTATTCTATTCTATTCTATTCTATTGACAACTAATGTTTTTTCAACTTGTTTTAACTCTCTCTCTCTCAGCCAGAAGAATTTTATTTCAAGCAGTGATAAGAATAACAAGAACATAACAGGCAGCAAGATAGTTAAAAAAGCTACACATATTGACAGTGCTTCGTTATGGGCTTCAGATACTAAGCCCATGGAATGCAGATGCAGGAATATGTGTCTGTTGCATACTCACTACTTTTGAAAGTTTGAACGTTCAGTGATGAAATATGTCATGACAGAAGACTTCAAGAACTCACCATCTTTATGATGGAAACTTGACAATACCATATATATTGCAAAGAGGAGGGATATGACCAAAAGCCTAAAAGAACAAACCTACAAATGCACACCATGTATGAGCAGGACATATATCTCTATACAGGGCTACCAACTACTCAATATTCTACTGTAGTGCACCACACTAGTGTTCATCTAAACATAATAGTTGCATCTGTCAGTCTGTGAGGTTCTGAACACTAAAATCTGCTTCCAAACTTCCATTTTTATAGAATAAATAAGCTATTCTCAGGAATTCTGAAACACATCACCAAATGCCATCACTCGCACAGGTTGAACATTTCTCAGTGTTAACTATAGAATATAGTCAATGTTCGTTAAAGAAAGACCAGAAAACTTCAAGTGTTACACAATTAATCAAATGAATGAAAAACGAAAATGATGCCAAATTCTATACTACAAGCAAAACTCACATATTAGAAAACAAAACAAAATACTTATGAAGACAAGTAGTATATGTCTTTATAAAAAAAATGGAGGAAAAACTGTGTAATATCAAATCACATCTTGAAGCCTGAGTGTGCAGCGTATTAAATGATAAAAAAAAAAAAAAAAANAAAAAAAAAAAAAAAAAAACTCAAGGTTTCTAATTTATCACAGTGTGAGAGACAGACACTAGAAAACAATTGTTAAAATGACACATGACACATGACAAAAATGACATCATATATGACTAACCTCTATAGGAGAGTCTGGTTCATCCAGGATGCTCTTTTCACACTGAATCTTCTGTATCGTTCCTGTTGAACTAGGGTCCACTATCAGTACATTCTGACTACCGACAGTACCAAACTTACAGTCACTCTTTCTGGAGTCACTCGTCCTGCACACATCATAGTTGTGCATGTGTTGGAAAGTCCCTGTCCCCAAAGTGTCTGAGTAACGTGGTGGATAATATGGAATCACAGGGAGACTGGAGTGATACAGGATGCGAGACTGTTTCCATCTATATATTTTCACTGATATAATAACCACCAAACATGTGATGAAGAGAAATGACACTACAGCCAGAGCCAAAACTAAGTAAAAAGTCAGGTTGTCATTGTACTCCTTGTCTTGTGTAAAGTCAAAGAACTCTGACAAAACTTCAGGGAAACTGTCTGCCACCGCCACATTAACAATGACTGTAGCTGATCGAGAGGGTTGGCCATTGTCCTCCACGATAACAGTCAGTCTTTGTTTCACAACATCTTTATCATTCACTTGGCGGATAGTTCTTATTTCTCCATTCTGTAAGCCCACTTCAAACAGTGCCCTATCTGTAGATTTCTGCAGTTTATAGGAGAGCCAGGCATTCTGTCCAGAGTCCACATCAACAGCCACCACTTTAGTGACCAGATAGCCCACATCAGCTGAACAAGGAACTATTTCAGCCACCAGAGATCCACCAGTCTGGACTGGATACAGAACCTGAGGAGCATTGTCATTCTGGTCCTGAATCATTATTTTTACTGTTACATTGCTACTGAGTGGAGGAGAGCCTCCATCCTGCACTTTGACCCGGAACTGAAAATCTTTGACCTGCTCGTAGTCAAAAGATCGCACAGCATGAATGACTCCACTGTCAGCACTAACAGAGACATATGAGGAGACGGACACTCCGTTGATAGAGGAGTCTTCCAGTATGTAGGAAACACGAGCATTCTGGTTCCAGTCAGCATCTCTGGCTTTCACTGTGAATACAGAGAGACCTGGTGTGTTGTTTTCTACAATGTAGGCCTCATATGAGCTCCTCTCAAAGACAGGTGCATTATCATTCACATCTGAGACCTTTATAGTAAGAGTCACACTGCTGGAAAGTGAAGGAACTCCCTCATCAGAACAAGTCACAGTGATATTATACTCAGAATTTTTCTCTCTGTCCAACTCACTGTTTGTCACTAAGCTATAGAAATTGTTAGATGACATTGTAATAGTAAATGGGATATTGCCATTTGTTTTGCAGTTAACTTGGCCATTGTTACTAGAATCTGGGTCAAGGACACTAAATATAACTATAACTGTATTTTGTGGAGAGTTTTCTGGGATTGAATCAGATTGAGAAAGTATATTGATGACAGGAATGTTGTCATTAATATCAAGAACATCAACTATAATTTTGCTGGAATCAGAAAGGCCACCATTGTCTTTTGCCTCAATATCTATTTGGTAATATTTAGCCTTTTCATAGTCAACTACACCGACTAGTATTACATCACCATTTTCATTTATATGAAATATATCAGAAACGCTCTCCACAGTGGTGGAAACTGAATAAGAAACTTCACAATTTGAACCTTTATCTTCATCAGAAGCACTTACAGTTATCAAAGTAGTTCCCTTCTCAGAATTTTCCGCTATGGCTGCTTTGTAAACTGACTGAGTAAAAACGGGAGCATTGTCGTTTGCATCGAGTACTGTTACATAAATCTTCACTGTGCCTGACATCTGAGGCTCTCCTCCATCGACAGCTGTTAACAACAATGATATCTGTTCCTCTTTTTCTCGATCTAACGGCTTCTGCAAAACCATTTCTACCTTGTTATTTCCATCCACCTGACTTTGTACTCGAAGTGCAAAATTATCAGTAGGTTTCAAACTGTAATTTCTCAGCCCATTTACGCCGATGTCTGCATCAACCGCCCTGTCTAACACAAATTTAGATCCAGTGACTGCGGATTCGCTAATTTCAAAACGTTTTTCATCGTTTTTAAAACTGGGGCTGTTGTCATTGATATCGGTAATCTCCACTGTTATTCGAAAAAGTTCCATTGGATTTTCTAGAATAATCTGTGAATGTAAAGCACAAGGCGTCGTCTGTCTGCAGAGAGACTCTCTGTCGATTCTCTCTTTTATAAGGAGGACTCCTCTTTCTTTATTCAGCTCGATGTATTCCCTTCCGTCGCCCGTAAATATACGAGCTTTACCTGACTTTAGTCTTTTCACATCTAGACCTAAATCCTGTGCTATATTACCTACGACAGAACCTTTTGCCATTTCCTCCGGAATAGAGAAGCTGACTTGACCGAGCACTGAACTAAAACAGAAGATCGAGATGAAAAACAGTACTTGCCGTCTCATTGTTCTGTCAGAAATGTATGGTGCTCCAAACTAAACGCGTCACACAACAATTCCCAATCAAAATTAATCCTTGTGTAAAAAACAAACCCAAAAGAAGAATCAACAATCCACGAATTGGGAAAAAGTTATTTCAGCTTGATGTGTCAATCGACGCTGTTATATATCTCCCTGAACAGAGCGGTCCCTTTCTTTCTCTAATATAAAGAAATGACAAGGGAGGTTCTGCTTCGAACCTTATCTAAATCTGCAACACACTGGCCAACAGCGGCCCATTGAGATCAAAATGTGAAACTACAAGCTAAGCAGCACAATTCCATTTCATATTATGAGTACATAGCGGTATTATGCAAAATGTTGTTATTTGATTATAAGTAATTATAAAAACGAGTCACCGCTGCTCTAATAATAGGGAGCAAAAAAAAAAAAAAAAAAAAAAAAAACATGTGAAAATATCTTGACTGCGGAGGCTTGTGTGAATATGTAATAAGGAGGCAGCAAGAGAAATGAGATACCTCTGTCCGTGGTGCTGAATTACTGCTGCTGCTGAGTAATTATACTGCTAAGTATATTACTTATTATTATTATGTGCTTTCACAAATGTTAGTCATTTAGGTTTCTGTAACGCTAATTAACATTCATAATTATTTAAACTGACATTTTATTGACTTCTTTGGTGTATTGGAATGTAGATGAAATAAAATGGCGGTAACTCGGGAAACTCATTGTTCCCTTTAACTGTTTTGAGAAGTAACTAATTGTAAAACATGAAGCTTTGATTTAAACAATGCAAAACATTTCTAACCTCAAGAGGAGAGTCTGGTTCATCCAGGATGCTCTTTTCACTCTGGATCCGCTGCATTGTTCCTGTAGAACTGGGATCCATTATCAGCACGTTTTGACTACTGACTGTGCCAAACTTACAGTCACTTTTTCTGGAGTCAGTTGTCCTGCACACATCGTAATTNTACTGACTGTGCCAAACTTACAGTCACTTTTTCTGGAGTCAGTTGTCCTGCACACATCGTAATTGTAAACATGTTGGAGAGTCCCTGTCCCCAAAGTGTCTGAGTAACGTGGAGGATAATATGGAATCACAGGGAGACTGGAGTTATACAGGATGCGCGACTGTCTCCATCTGTATATTTTCACTGATATAATAACCACTAAAGACGTGATGAAGAGAAATGAAACTACANTCTCCATCTGTATATTTTCACTGATATAATAACCACTAAAGACGTGATGAAGAGAAATGAAACTACAGCCAGAGCCAACACTAAGTAAAATGTCAGGTTGTCATTGTACTGCTTGTCTTGTGTAAATTCAGTGAACTCTGACAGAACTTCTGGGAAACTGTCCGCCATCGCCACGTTAACAATGACTGTAGCTGATCGAGAGGGATGTCCGTTGTCCTCCACGATAACACTCAGTCTTTGTTTCACAGCATCTTTATCAGTCACTTGGCGGATAGTTCTTATTTCTCCATTCTGTAAGCCCACTTCAAACAGCGCCCTGTCTGTGGATTTCTGCAGTTTATAGGAGAGCCAGGCATTCTGTCCAGAGTCCACATCAACAGCCACAACTTTAGTGACCAGATAGCCCACATCAGCTGAACGAGGAACTATTTCAGCCACCAGAGATCCTCCAGTCTGGACAGGATAAAGAACCTGAGGAACGTTGTCGTTCTGGTCCTGGATCATTATTTTCACAGTCACATTGCTACTGAGTGGAGGAGAGCCTCCATCCTGCGCTTTGACCTGTATCTGAAAATCCCTGATCTGCTCATAGTCAAAAGATCGCACAGCATGAATGACTCCACTATCAGCACTAATGGACACATATGAGGATACGGGCACTCCGTTAACGGAGGAGTCCTCTAGTATGTAAGAAATACGAGCATTCTGGTTACAGTCAGCGTCTCTGGCTTTCACTGTGAATACAGAGAGACCTGGTGTGTTGTTTTCTACAATGTAGGCCTCATATGAGCTTCTCTCAAAGACAGGCGCGTTGTCATTCACATCTGAGATCTGTAAGGTGAGAGTGACGCTGCTGGAGAGGGAGGGGACTCCCTCATCAGAACAAATCACTGTGATGTTATACTGTGAGGCTTTCTCTCTGTCCAATTCAGCGTTTGTTACTAAGGTATAGAAACCATTTGATGTATTTTCAATACTGACAGGTACACTGTCACTCAAGAAACATTTAACGACTCCGTTGTTGTCAGAATCAGCATCACGCACATTCATAACAGCAACTACGGTTTGAAAAGAGGAATCTTCCGGTATCGATTGTGTTGATGACATTAAATCTATAATTGGACTATTGTCATTCACATCAATAACGTCAATTATTATTTTACATGAGTCAGTGAGCCCACCGTGATCTCTTGCTTTAACTTGCAGTTGGTAATGTTTTGATGTTTCATAATCTATTTTTCCAACCAGACTTACTTCGCCACTCCCACCATCAATTTCAAATAATTCCAGAAACTCCTCTTTATTGCTCGATAATGAGTACGTTACTAAGCCATTTGTACCTGAATCGATATCCATGGCTTTTACAGTCATTAATAAAGTTCCTTTTGGAGAGTTTTCCATCAAGCTTGTCTTATATATTGACTGCGCGAAAACTGGAGCGTTGTCATTTGCATCTAACACAGTTACGTGAATGTGCACTGAGCCTGAAAGCTGAGGTTCGCCTCCGTCGACTGCCGTTAAAATAAGAGACATTTCCTGTTCTTTCTCGCGATCGAGAGGCTTCTCCAATACCATCTCTACTTCTTTTTCTCCATCAGCGTTGTCATGGAGTTTTAAAATGAAATTATCTGCTGGGTGAAGGAAGTAGCTTTTGAGCATATTACTTCCAACGTCAAAATCTATTGCTTTCTCTAAGACAAATTTTGCCCCTTTGACAGCCGATTCGCTGATCTGAAATAGCATACTTTTCATTTTGAAAACAGGAGCATTATCGTTTATATCTGTTATTTCCACAGTTACGCGGTAAAACTCGATTGGGTTCTCTAAAATGACTTGAAAATGTAAAGCACAAGGCGTCGTCTGTTTGCATAACGCCTCTCTATCTATTCTCTCCTTGATGAGAAGGACTCCCTTATCTTTATTTAAATCTATGTACTCCGCACTGCTTCCACCATGCAAGCGAGCTTTTCCTGATTTCAGTCGTTTTGGATCTAAACCTAAATCTTGTACTATGTTGCCCACTAAAGAGCCTTTCGACATTTCCTCAGGAATAGAGTAGCTGACCTGCCCAAGCACGGTGCTGAGATAGAACACTGACAAAAACACCATTACTTGCCGCCTCATTGTTCTGTTCAACATTTCTTCATGCGTTTAAAGCATCAAAAATAATCCACAATTAAGTCAGTCGTATTCCACAACCTGTAGGACAGCCTACAAGAACGAAAGTAACAAAAATTGCAATCAAAATATGTAGCTCCTTTTGCCCTCGTTCGCTGTTCTGAACACCCGATTGTGCAGTGTTTCTTTCTAGCATGAAAATGATGGGGGAGGTACAGCTGAAAGATGCAGTGAAAATACCACACACTGGCCAACAGCGTCCCTAAGAGTACAAAACACGAAACAACAGAGCACAAGAACATCATGACATAAAGGAATCAAAGTGTAAGAGAAAAAGCGAAAGTGAAACGTCCATTATTTAAAAAAGGTTATTTTGATATTAACCAGAAATTTTTGTGACATATTCATCCAACTACTAAAGCTATCCAATATCATAATAATAATAATAATAATAATAATAATAATAATAATAATAATAATAATAATAATAATAATTAAAAAAAATAATAATAGTAATAATAATAATAATAATAAAAGAATTTTCAAGTCCAGTACATTAAAAGCCCTAAAAGAGGCGTCACTGTGACATGTCCTTCTGTACGTTTTCAAAAAACAAACCGACACATAAAAATTAAGACGTGCTTCATTCCGGTGGTAAATTTCAGCGATGTAAAATCTGTGTGACGTTTAAAATTGTATTTGCCTCACTTGTGTTAGTGATCAATAACTTTGATAGATCAGCTGATTAGTGAGTTTTTAAATGGTGAGTTTTGATCCGATCTCACACACGTTCTTGTGGCGCTCTGTTCATTCCCACCCGCTTCGCTGCACACGTCTGAGTNCCCCCCCCCCCAACATGAGTATCTTAAGCAAATTTTACTATCAAGTATCCAATAATCACATAAGGTAAAATGCTGGATGAATAAAAAACTTAATGAAATCGAGTAAGACGTTGGCATACTAACACAGGCAAACAGGTGTATTTCGTTTTATCAGCTTATACCTCACAAAAATGTTAGACAATTCATTAATTACAGCATAAAGGAAGTCTAACCTCTAGAAGACAGTCTGGTTCATCCAGAATGCTCTTTTCACTCCGTATCCGCTGCATTGTTCCTGTAGAACTGGGGTCCATTATCAATACGTTCTGACTACCGACTGTGCCGAATTTACAGTCACTCTTTCTGGAGTCAGTTGTCCTGCACACATCGTAATTGTACATGTGTTGGAGAGTCCCTGTCCCCAAAGTGTCTGAGTAACGTGGTGGATAATATGGAATCACAGGGAGATTTGAGTTATACAGGATGCGAGACTGTCTCCATCTATATATTTTTACTGATATAATAACCACTAAACACGTGATGAAGAGAAAAGAAACTGCCGCCAGAGCTAACACTAAGTAAAAAGTCAGGTTGTCATTGTACTCCTTGTCCTGTGTAAAGTCAGTAAACTCTGACAGAACTTCAGGGAAACTGTCAGCCACCGCCACGTTAACAATGACTGTTGCTGATCGAGAGGGATGTCCGTTGTCCTCCACGATAACAGTCAGTCTTTGTTTCACAGCATCTTTATCAGTCACTTGGCGGATAGTTCTGATTTCTCCATTTTGTAAGCCCACTTCAAACAGCGCCCTGTCAGCTGCTTTCTGCAGTTTATAGGAGAGCCAGGCATTCTGTCCAGAGTCCACATCAACAGCCACAACTTTAGTGACCAGATAGCCCACATCAGCTGAACGAGGAACTATTTCAGCCACCAGAGAGCCTCCGGTCTGGACTGGATACAGAACCTGAGGAGCATTGTCGTTCTGGTCCTGGATCATTATTTTCATAGTCACGTTGCTACTAAGTGGGGGAGAGCCTCCATCCTGCGCTTTGACGCAAAATTTAAAATCTTTGATCTGCTCATAGTCAAAAGAGCGCACAGCATGAATGATTCCACTATCAGCACTAATGGACACATAAGAGGAGACGGGCACTCCGTTAACAGAGGAGTCTTCCAGTATGTAAGAAACACGAGCATTCTGGTTCCAGTCAGCATCCGTGGCTTTCAATGTGAATACAGAGAGACCTGGTGTGTTGTTTTCTACAATGTAGGCCTCATATGAGCTTCTCTCAAAGACAGGCGCGTTGTCATTTACATCTGAGATCTGTAAGGTGAGAGTGACGCTGCTGGAGAGGGAGGGGACTCCCTCATCAGAACAAGTAACTGTGATATTGTACTCAGAGGCTCTTTCTCTGTCCAATTCACTGTCTGTAACTACAGAAAAAAAATTGTTCGTTGTTGATTTAATGGAAAAGGGTATATTTTCATCTAAA
>VXCM01009850.1:2739-14163 GCA_014773175.1 Lucifuga dentata | reverse complement strand
TTTTTCCCTTAATAAATGAAATCATCATTTAAAAACTGCATTTTGTATTTACTCAGGTTATCTTTGTCTGATATTAAAATTTGTTTGATGATCTGAAACATGTAAGTGTGACAAAAAAGCAAAAACAGAAGAAATCTGTAAGGGGGCAAATACTTTTTCACAGCACTGTATGTAGGGATGCTGGAAAGGAGACTTAGATCGATAGTTGAATCTCAGATCCAGGAGGAACAATGCGGGTTCTGTCCTGGTTGTGGAACTGTGGACCAGCTTTTTACTCTCGTAGATATAGTAGAGGGGGCTTGGGAGTATGCCCAACCAGTCTACATGTGTTTTGTGGATCTGAAAAAGGCCTACGNTAGAGGGGGCTTGGGAGTATGCCCAACCAGTCTACATGTGTTTTGTGGATCTGAAAAAGGCCTACGACCTTGTCTCTCAAAGTGTCCTGGGGGTGCTGCGGGAGTATGGGGTACCAGGTTTCTTGACACAGGCTATCCGGTCCCTGTACAACTAAAGCCAGAGCTGTGTTCGCATCCTCTGCACCAAATCAGACCTGTTTCCAGTGGGCGTTGGACTCCACCAGGGCTGCTCCTTGTCTCCAATCCTGTTTATGATCTTCATGGACAGGATTTCAAAGCGCAGTCAGGGATCGGAAGATGTCCAGTTCGGTGACCTCAGAATAGCATCTCTGCTTTTTGCAGATGATGTGGTTCTGCTGGCTTTATCAGACAGTNTGACCTCAGAATAGCATCTCTGCTTTTTGCAGATGATGTGGTTCTGCTGGCTTTATCAGACAGTGACTTTCGACACACACTGGGCAGATTTGAAGCCAAGTGTGAAGCGACTGGGATGAGAATAGCACCTCCAAGTCTGAGACACCATGGTGCTCAAAAAATAGGTGGACTGTTACCCCCAGGTTAGAACACTACCCCAGACAGAGAAGTTTAAGTATCTCGGGGTTTTGTTCACGAGTGAGGGTAAAATGGAGCATGAGATTGATCAACAGATTTGTGTGGTGTCTGAGGTCCTACAGACACTGTACCGGACTGTCATGGTGTAGAGGGAGCTGAGCCAGAAAGCGAGGCTCTCAGTTTACCAATCAATCTACGTTCCTCACCTATGGCCATGAGCTTTGGGTAGTGGCGAAAAAGACAATATCGCGGATACAAGCAGCAGAAATGAGGTTCCTCTGTAGGGTGTCTGGACTCAATCTCAGGGACAGGGTGAGAAGTTCAGACATCCGGGAGGGACTCGGAGTTGAACTGCTGCTCCTCTGCATCAAAAGGAGCCAGTTGAGGTGGTTCAGGCATCTAGTAAGGATGTCCCGTTGTTGTCTCCCTAGGGAGGTCTTCCAGGCATGTCCAACTGGGAAGAGGCCCCAGAGAAGAACCCAGGACACGTTGGAGGGATTATATCTCCCGGCTGACTTGGGAACACCTCGGAGTTCCTCAGGAGGAGTTAGAGGGCCTGGCCAGGGACAGGGAAGTGTGGGCCAGGCTGCTTAGTCTGCTGCCTCTGGACACTTATCCGGACCCAGATAAGTGGATGATAATGGATAATGGACTGTGTGTTTTCTGTAGAAATAACACGCTGATCCTGTTTAAGATATTCAGACAGAACGCTTCTCTTTGCTGCATCTTGAACCCCGTTAATGTTAAGAGAAGCCACATGTAAAAGATCCATAATTAAAGAAAAGAAAAAGACAGAAAACAGGAAAACAGCGGCTCAGAAGCTGAGAAGGAAAGTGAGTTCTGATCATGTTTAGTCTTTATCTGATCCAAAGTCTTTCCTTATAGATCGCCCGTTTCTTTAGTCTGTATCTGTCCCTGACCATTAGAATCTTACTGTCAGACTTACTTACTTTATCCAGATCAGGGAAATGAGAAGACAGAAACTTTTTTCTCATTTTTGTCTCCTTCAGGAACTGGCTCAGTTCTTTGTCTGAGTAAAGTTCTCCTCTTCTCTGCTCTTCTCAGACTCAGACCCTGACATTTCTGGCTCTTGACAGCTCCTCTTCACACTCATCCATCCTGTCCACCTGTCTGACCTCTCACCTTTCCACAGGAAGTAGTTTCTTCCTGTGAAAAGCTCTGTGAGCTCTCTAGCTGCTCTGCTGTCTTTTCACCTTCCCCTCCTGTCTGGCAGCCCTTCAGGGGTCTCTGTTTGCTCTCTTCTCCTCTTACCTTTCTTCATAGGTGAACTCAGTTCATCAGTCCTGCTTCTCTCCTCACTAGGCTTCTCTCTGACCTCCTGTCCATTCTCCTTACCTGATGTCCCTCCTGATGCTGACACATCTCCACCTCCTCCTTCCTCAGCCTTTTCTCNTCCCTCCCTCCCTCCTTCTCTCTGCTGATTCTCCTCAGCAGCAAACCTGCCACCACGTCCTCCTCCGTCCTCAGCAACTCCCTCACTTGACCGCCTCCTGTCTTCCTGATGTGGACATGCAAACCTTTTATGTCCGATTTCACCACACTCAAAGCACCATAAACTGTTGGTAGAAGCTAAAACCACGTACACATCATCTCCGTGCTTCATGATAAAACTGATGTTTAACTCCGGATCCGTGCCCTTCAGGTTCATAAACACCTGCCTATGGAAAGACAAAATAGCCCAGATTCATGAACTGTAGCACATGATTTATTGCATCACTATGCGCAAATATTAAGGTGTAATCAAGTTTCTTCATTCTTAAATGTCTGTTAGCGACATATTATAATGTCAGCATTAAAGAGGCATTACTGGGATATTTCCTTATTTACATGTCGCGGTAGCTATTCATAAAAGAAACCCACATGCTAAAATTGAGACCTGCTTCATTCCACTGGTAAATTTCAGCAGTATGAAATCTGGGCAACGTTTCAAACTTTATTTGTCTCACATGTGTTAGTGATCAATAACTTTGATAAACTCATTCAGCTGATTCAGTCAGTTTTTAAATGCTGAGTTTTGATCCAATCTGACACGTTCAGGTGCTCTGTTCCTCATCTTTTACGCTGCACACATCTGAGTTCCTCAAATGCGTCTGTATTTTCCTTGTTCTGCTGAAAAAGCTCAAAAGAAATATTCTTTAAAAAAAAATAGACGTTTACCTGTTATTTTAGTGTCAGTCTTTTGAAATGACGATCTCTAAAGCAGAATCTATGTTTCCTGTAAAAACCAGATGAATCAAGATAATGGTGGTTGGTAAATATGCAGCAGCTCATTAACATGCTGATCTTTATCAGCTTTTACCTGTCACACCTCACAGCAACGCTGCCTTCAGGTGACAGCGGTGCTGATTATCTAGGAGAAGTTTTAGGAATGAGCTTCAATTATCACGGCGCACATTAAGGCAATGCTACACTCCTTATTACCGTTTTTTATGAACCTAGGCCAATGTGTTTTAAATTGGTGTTTTTGCATCCTAAAGAAATGTGCCTGAATCCACTGGCCAGTTTTCCAAAATGAGTCAGTTCCTGTGCCAGCATTTAATTTTTAATGAACGGCGGCACGTTGGAAATAATTGGTGCTGATAGCGGTAAAACTATCAGCCCATTAATCCAGATACCGTTAGCAATGACTTTATCAACCAGATTCTCTTTCTTCAAAAAAATGACTGCTTTGTTCATTCTGGACGCAAAGCTGAGATTCTTGCAGCCTACCTGCTGCCCAACCGCCACCAGCACATCCTCCACCGGGCCTTCAGTCACACACGCACACTCCACCTGTAGGAGGTGTCTCTCCTTTCCTGAGGTGTGTTTTCACATCAGGTGAACAAGCTCAGGTCCATGAAATTTCACAGCAAACAAAATTAATTTCATTCCAATTGAACCAGAGACAGACAGCTCTGTGTGTGTGTGTGTGTGTGTGTGTGTGTATATATGTGTGTTACTGATTCAGAACTGATGTTGATCTACAGCACATCTGCTCAGAGTTTAAAGTGTTTTCTTTACATCACAAATTTTTCTGTTATATTTGTCTTTCAGTCATCGGTTTCTACATCTTCAGGAAATCCAACTCTGAGAAGAACGCCTTTAGAAGAAATCCATCCAACCCCAAACTGTCTTGTAAGTTCTACTCCAGACTAATATTGAAGAACATATAAAAGTTATGCAGAGACTTTACTCTCTCTCTTTGTATTTTGTTCACCTAAGATCTGAAGACAATCCCCACAGCTACAGGGAAGAGTCTTCTAGTGTCTGGCTGGTGGGGTGTGGTTCGCCATCCCAACTACCTGGGAGACCTGATCATGGCTCTGGCCTGGTCCCTACCCTGTGGTGAGTTTCACATTCACAGCACAAGTAATCAAACACCAAAAGTCCATTTCAGCCCAGGGTTTCTGATGTATCATTGTAGGAAATGGAACAGAAAAGAGATCTCATTCTTAGAAGTTCAGCTACAAACAAAAACTGATCTTTCTTCTGTTCACTCGTTCAGGCTTCAGCCACGTCTTGCCGTGGTACTATATGATATACTTCATCATCCTCCTCGTGCACCGAGACTCTCGTGACATGAGCGAATGCAGGCGGAAGTATGGATCTGCGTGGGATGAGTACTGTCAAACTGTTCGCTACCGAATCATTCCTTGCATCTACTGAGAAACCTGGATGCTCCCAACCTACTGCCTTTTTTTTTTTTTTNCTTTTTTTTTTTTTTGACCAAATAGTGTTGCTGCTGAAGCTCGTTAAAGACGAAGAACCAAAATTGAGTGCCTTTTCAGACGTTTCCTTTTAAATTTACAGTTTTAAACAGGAATTGTTTTTCAAGGTTACTCGACTGAAGGAGAACATATGAGAAAACAACACTCTATGTATGTGGACTTAATTTTTTAATAGAAAATACTTAATAATAAAAAAAATGCCTCTGTTTGGGAAGTCATGATAAGATGTATATTTTTGTTTTATTTACACGTTTTTCTGCACCAGCTATTGATAACTTTTACTCTGTTCAAAGTTTTATACCATCAGCTCAACATTTATTTGGAATCACTTTCTATTTCAGCTACTAGTCATACCTGAACATTTCAGTCCAGTATCATATTTCTGTAATTACACCATCCTATCTTATAAAGTTCAGTTGTTAACACTGTAACCATGTTCCAGTTGTTTTTCTAAATTAATTTATTTATAGTTTGAAGTGCATTAACACAGGGAAAACAACAAAATATAGTCAAACTAAACGCACACCAAATTCAACATTGTCCCACAACACAATGCAAACCTAAATTGGTGGAGCTGCTGGTGTACAATAGTCAGATGGCTCTAGAAACATCTTGGAAAAAAGCAAAATTTAAACATGAATTCTCTGTAAAAATGTGTTGCTTTTGTATTGTAGTATGTTCAGATTTGAAATTAGCATTATCTTCCCAAAGTCAGTTTGTTTGATGTCTTGTCAGTGCATCCTTCAGATTTCCATTCCTCCATCTGTGATATCCAGTGGCAGGCCATATATTTTGTACCCAGGTCTTCAGTGCTATCCTCCCGCAATTAAACCACCTTCGAATAACCTCAGCATGACACTAGGGCAGAGGTCAGCAACCCGCAGCTCAGGAGCCGCATGCGGTTCTTTTGCACATCTCCAGTGGCTCCCTGTGGCTTTGACAAAAAATTAGCTATATGGAAATGACCAACAGTTATTTTTTTTAAATGTTTTAATTTTCATTTATTATTGTTGTAGGCTAAGTGATTATTACATTCTTCGATTTTAAAAACATGGCGCCTATAAACAAATTAAAAAGAGGCGCCAGGCGGGAGATGTCCTCAACTATAAGCTGATATAAGCCAACCCTGATTTTGACCTCCAAATTTAGACACAGCTGATTACTGTAAGTGACATTGTCTGAATCGCACTGATGAAGATAAAGAAAGCTTTACAAATGAGCTACAATTATCACAGAGCTTATTTAGCATATTTAGCTTATTCAGCAGTGTAATTATGGTGATTTTTTTTTTTTTTTCTTTTTTAAGAATCCATTACGTGTTTTCAGTAATTATCCTGTAGCTGAGTCAATGTGGGCCTGTTTATGTGCTGGACATTCCTCGATATGGAATTTTGGAATTCCCTCAGCCTACCCCCTGATGTTGTTCCATCAGTTTGTTTAGCAAATTACCTGTTTTTCTGGGTATTATCATTCCTTTGATTTTCTGAAAACAGCCACCACGGGTTGTGGCGGCTGTTTTAAAACTTCACTGCTTTAATGGAGTTTCTCCTCCTGACTCACACCAGAATGATAATGTCGTGCTCTTGTTCCTTTCGTAGTTTATTTATTTTCAAAATAAAAATACAAAACATGACATGAGGTGAGGTCAAAAACTACACCTGCCCCGAAACACTGATCAGCCTCCAGCTGAGCATTTATAAATAGACTCCTCCGCCAGCTGCTTCACTGAGCCAGCGATGATCAATCAGTTAAAATATAAATATTCAAAATTAATAACTTTTTTTGATTTCATTTTTCCCAAATTAAATATTTTAAACATTTCATAATTAACAAAGAATTGGCTTTAACACCAGTACCAGTAAACATATTTATTTCAGCAGCTGATTACCATAACTGACCAATCACATCAGGGCTTACTGGCCCCCTCAAAATGTGTTGGATAAGATGTTTAGTCAGGAAATATCTCATTCTAAGGTATGATTTAAATTATTTTCCATGGGTANGGATAAGATGTTTAGTCAGGAAATATCTCATTCTAAGGTATGATTTAAATTATTTTCCATGGGTAGTAGTAATGGAAATGCAAAATTAAAATACCAAATAATAAATAGTCCACTGCAGAGTAGTCATGTGGTAAAACATTTTATTAAATGCTCATTTACACTTACTAGTTATGTTGATAGGCTGTAATTTAGAATTAAAAGGCTGTTTTGCGGCTCTAGACAATTTTTTTTTTTTCCACTGGGCCAAAAATGGCTCTTTTGCTGAAGGTTGCTGACTCCTGCACTAGGGCTATAGGCTATTGTTATTTAACATAACCAGCCCATATTCACAGTGACAGTAACCTGTATCAAGTGAAATAAAATGATTTAACACGAGGATCAACACCTATGACAGTTGACAACACACTATAACTGCAGAGACATGAATACATGGTGACTGAAACCATCAAGGATGTAGCATTATTACGCATTATGACAGGATGCTGCATTACAAATTGACATTGCATAACCCAAATCAGTGTCATTCTGAAGAAATAAGAACAAACCCATAACAAACATCAAATTTACTCATACGACCATTAAGCAAGCAAAACTGCATTCAACAGGCTTCTCCACAGATTCCAGCCACATAAAAATCCATCAAACTTACCAAAGTTGCTCATCAACTGAAGACAAATCCATCCTCTTTTCTTTCTTTATAAAGAGTTCTATGACATGGTTGTACAGTACATCAGTGTTTCAGTTCCAAAAGGTGAAAAAAGCGTTGCCAGTAAATCAATTTCTTCTCTTTCAGCCATTGTGCCTTAAAAAACAACAGGGCTAACTAAAAATCTAAACAAAAACTCTAAAGAACTACATCTAAAAATCTAAACATCATGAAAGAAAGTTTAAATAAATCTTAGATAATGCTACCTTATGTGCTAGCTAGTTTCACTTCAGTTAGCTAACCCTCTTCTTCTTCTGATGAACTTCCGGCAGGCTGTATTTTTTTTTAATTTTTTTTTTTTGGCAGGCTGTATGCTGCGTAGTGTAATGCAGTCCTCCACTAACAGGCCAAGGCCAGCTAGAAGGCCCTGGCATGTAAAAGAATACACCCAACATGGCAAACTCAAAATCTGATTGGCTAAAGAATGACAATCAACAACACTGACCCATTTGCTTGAATAGCAGAGGGGATTCACTCGAGATTCTGAAGGCCTCAGGCTAGATTTTTTTTNCATTTGCTTGAATAGCAGAGGGGATTCACTCGAGATTCTGAAGGCCTCAGGCTAGATTTTTTTTTTATTTGGAGACAGCACAGGTGGAAAATCTGATTGGATAAAAGTTCTAATTTTTATGCGCTGGGCTGGAAACAGCAAAACTGAGGGAGACTAGCGATGAAATGACTTTCATAATAAACTGATGGGAACGAACTTTGTAAAATACATATAGCATGAATTAAAATATATATTAAATTATAAAAATATAATTTAATGATTCTGACAATCTCTAGGCCAGCAGAGAAGGCCTTGCTGGCCCTGACGGCCTGCCACTGGTGATATCTGTGAGGACTTAGTTTATAGTATAGAATTGGTCACAGCTTGTTAGATGGGTGTTCGTCTCTCTCAAGCTTAAGTTATTTTTGAGGTTGTAGTTAGTGGTGATGTTATATTAGACTGCATCATTTTGGAAGATGTGTCATGTTTGTCCTTAAATTCAGCAGCTGGAGTAGTTCTCAGTATAATGCAGTTAAGTACAAAACCTTCAAAACTGCTACCTATTTGAGTCAAATCTTCTGATACAGTATCAAAAATTGAACATTATAAGCTTCACAAAGGTTTGTTTTATCGTAGGACTGCTGTATTTATTTGATTACTTCTATAGGCTAAACTAATACTGTGTGTTGCTGCAGGTGAATATTAAGGAAGGTTTTAAAATTCTACTTTTAAAAAAGCCTGCAAAGTTGAACTAGGACTCGATGCTTTCCTTGTAAGACTTCATAAAGTTGAATTAGAGATTTTTATCTTTAATAATTTTATTAATTTTACTGTGTACAATTTTATATAGAGTTATAGGTTTGGTTTCATGGTGTATAAGTTTGGATGTTTTTTGAAACGTGTTAATGGGATAGGCTTTTTTTTAATGGATTATGAATTCCAGACTTGACTTCTACTTGTAGTTTATTCGCTGTCAAGTTCCTTTTACCATATGCCCTCTAGGGACAGTGTGGGAAAAATGACCTAATTAAAAAATAATAATAAAATTAAAAAAATTGTACAGATATAATTTCACTTTATCCTATTTTGACTAGGTATCCCATTATGCACTGCAGGAATGTGTCATGCATTTGGAATAGAAATCGCAACCGTTTTTGCCTCATTTATTTCCTACTTTTCTTGTATGTGCTGAAAATGCTCTCCATTTTAAACTAGCTGTAATTTCCTATTACCAGCATCGATGTGGTTTTTACATATTCATGCTTTAACTTCCCAAGTCATTAAAGTGAAGTTCATACTGTAACATGCACTATGCCATGTAGTCTGGTACCTGTGACCAGAATTTATAACCTGTGCAGTACCAAATCCAAAAAGTATTTTTACACCCAGTCAGCTGCAGATGAGCAATATCTATAGACAATATCTACAGAAAAGGTAGCATTTTGTATGACATGCTGACTGAATGCAGTGTAAATATTGTAGATTTTTTAATCATTTCATTTTAGGTTAAAGACATGGCAGTAGTGACAATAGGAATGTTTCTTAGTAGATATTTAAAATTGCATTTTATATGGGTCTAAATCCTTTTTCTTCAGTTAACCTAATTTTGACTAGTGGTATCTTTATATGTTTCTGGACATATATCAAAATGCTTCTGATCTGGGAGAAAATAAAAGTATAAAAAAGCTGAGATGCCTCCATCTTGCATTAGTGTTTGCGAGCTCAGCATTTTGCTCACTCAGCTGTTTGTTTTTCCCATGAAAAGCACTGCTGAGAAAATTGTGAGAAGGCAGTCTACAAGTGGAAAGTATGTACAGTTTCCTCCACTAATATTGGCACTCATAAGGAAGTATGAATGTAACAGTAAATGAAAAATGTCTGTTGTTTATCCTCTTGATCTTTCATTCAAAATATTAAAAACAATATAACCTTTTTTAAAGTAAAATAAAACGATATAATTCTTACTCATCATTTTTTCTCAAATATGTGTGAAAAATTATTTGCACCCTTTCATTTAATACTTTGTGCAGTCAGGATAACAGCTCTGTCTCATATAAGCTTCATGAGGTTGAGATCTGAAACCATCCCTCATCCAGAATCTCTATCATTCAAAAACAGGGTGGAAATCAATCAGAATGACACTTCCACTTCAAATCATGTCAGAATTGCCCTCCATCAATGCTGCAGGTGGTGGTGCTTTCTGGGACATGTTTTTGCAAATCGTTAAGCTCCACAGACCAACAACTCATGAGATCAGAAGTCTCCTGAAAATGCATTTGGGATTAATATAGTCTAGAGTGGAAGCTGGGTGGTCAACAGAGAACTTGAGATACAAAGAATCCAATGTTGGAGCCTATCAATTGGGACAACATATGCAAGCTACTTTTCCTGCCACCATGAACTGGTCAAAGACTGTCCAACAGAAGGATGAAATGATAACGATACTACGATAATCATCACATCATTGTCACATGAAGGCAGCGTTGTTGTGAGGGGAGTGTCAGGTAAAAGCCAATAAAGTTAATGAGCTGCTGCATCAGCTACTATTTATCCCAATTTATCTGGTTTTAAAGCCACAAATCAGCAAAAGGAAACAGACATTCTGATTTAGAGATCCTCGTTTTAAAAGAATGACAATAAAAGAACAGTTAAACTTGTCTTTTAACCCTTTAGTGCAATCGCGTTGCACTGGGGTGGGGGCGGGGTGGAAGTGGTGGTGATGAGGAACTCAGACATGCGCAGCAGATGAGGTGATATTTAACAGAGTGCCTGAACATGTCTCAGATTGGATCAAAACTCGCCATTTAAAAACTGACCGATCAGCTGAGTGACTTTATTAAAGTTATTGATCACTAACACGTGAGGCAAATACAGTTTGAAATGTCGCCCATATTTATACTGCTGAAATTTACCACCGGACTTAAGCAGGTCTTAATTTTTGCATGTCGGTTTGTTTTATGAATAGCTACCGCAACATGTAAATGAGGAAATATCTCAGTAATGCCTCTTTCAAGGCAAACGCTAAAATATGTCAGTAACATGGGTTTATGAATGAGCAAACATAATTGTGCCATAATATTTGTGCATAGCGCAAAACGTGCTACGGTTTATGAATCTGGGCCATAATGTCTGATGTAGCATGCCATGGTGACTGAAACTAACCCTTTTATTCCCCAAGATTTTCGACTGTCTCATGCTGATGGAACTTGCAGACGACAGGAACAGGACCCTTTGGACCTCAGGCCCCACTGCCTTTATAATCCAAATTCTGCTGCAAATCATCCATTTTAGATAGTCACACCTCTTCCTAACTGGCAGACTCATTGACCTCCTGGAACAAGCACACCCGAAGTGAGAATAAAACATCTAAAGGACATAGAACTGGTGTCCCCTTTGTCACAGACTCACACCACACCCATATGCATGCATGCACACACATACACACACACACACGCGCTACTCCCAGAAACACATCCCTGCGCACACACACACGAGCACCCCCTTCTGCAGAGACAATCCTTTCTGGGACCTGAAGGATTTGAAAGACAATGAACAAACACTTTGGCACCAAGGTGCAATCAACAAGGAG
>VXCM01009847.1:0-22500 GCA_014773175.1 Lucifuga dentata | reverse complement strand
GCCAACTGTCTTAACTAGCTGATGCTGCTAATGCTAACTCAAGTTTTCCCGTTCTATTCTGAGTAAATTCATGAAGCTAACCTAGCTATACTATTATCATAAAGTAACAATACTTTTACTTGAGTACAGTTTCTGGCTACTCTACCCACCTCTGCCCGCCATAAACTCATACATAGAACGTCTTTCTTTCCGTACCTGAAATGCATGAGGTGTGTCGTCCACACAGTAAACCCTGAGGGTGAAGCCCAGAGAGTTGTTGGTATCTGGACTTCCAAACACGGCCAGTCTCAGCCTCTTGGCAGCCTCTTGGTTCAGCGGCTCCCCCACCAGGACGTAGCGNAAACACGGCCAGTCTCAGCCTCTTGGCAGCCTCTTGGTTCAGCGGCTCCCCCACCAGGACGTAGCGACCCGGATGCTCCAGCAGCACGTGGCATCTCTGAGCCTCCAGCAGACAGTAGCAGGACGTGCTTTCCTCATCCACGGACATCACTTCCTGTAAAGGGGAAAACGCCGGCAGGGAGCAGCTTTAGTTCTGGTATACATTTTAGTGTTTTAATCATAAGTTATTCATTAGATCATTTCAACGGTTTGCTGAAGTTGAAAGAGGTTTTTTTTTGCTACAGCAGTGGATCCAAATGCAGCCAATCCAAGCCACAAACTTTATGAAAAATCACCGAAAAACCTTATGTGTACATGTATGTAGAACTGAAGAACACAGCCTGCAGAGGAGATGAGCTCTGCTATAAAAAAAAAGAAAAAAAATTCTTAATCAAACTTTATGATAAATAACACTAAATTAATTTCCATAGATTTCAACTGTTTTGATCCTCTGCAGAAGCTTCCAGTTTCATCTGGCTGTATATTGCCACAGCAGTTTGAGAACCACTGTCTTACACCATCAAATTAAAAGCTAAACAGCCTGTGCTGGCATGTGGAAAACAAATCTTAATTAAAATTGGATTGGAAAATTAAATGTCCCTGTAGTTACAATCCAGCATTTGAACTTTGAACCTGTGAATGTAATGTTGAAGGTATAAAAATGCTTCATGGACTTTGTGTGTTCTGGAAACTTTCTGTCAGCAAGAGACTCAGCAAGGATCAGGAACTGCGTCAAGTTGAATGAGAGCGTAATTACAATGATGTGACATCTCGCTAACCAGATGGGGATAGAGTAACACCGACAAATGGATAAGTCGGGGGCAAGTTGTATCCAATTGCCCCTCATCCTGAGCTCAATCCTCCATAAATCACCTTTTGAAACATATCTGTGACCCAAAGGCTCTTTCTGCATATGGCCAAGCTAAGGAATATAAAGCAATATGGGGTAATTTAGTGGCCCACAACTTCCTAAAGCTGCCCCATTAGCGCTGCAGCAGACATGAAGGATCTCCATTACATAGCTCATCCCTGCCAGGCAGCCACGGAGAAATGATGGAGTCAAACTTCAGCAGCAGAGAAGTGCAGGTTTTAATGGGAACAGAGAGAGAGAAAGAAAGAGGGGGAGAGAGAGCGAGAGAGAGGCCTCCATTTCCTATTATATTGCTAATTCCAGAGATTAGGATTTGAGTAAGTATTCTGTCTGAGATAAAGGCCTCATTATTTCACTGTGACAGAGACGGGTCACAGCGTTTTTGCGAGGAACGTCTCTCTCTCTCTCTCTCTCTCTCTCTCTCTCTCTCTGTCTGTCTCATCTCTGTCATCCTCTGTCCTCTCCTTCTCTGCAGAGTCTTCCTCCTATTCTCTTCTTTCGGTTGGCATATAGCTCACATCACCGATGCCTCATCTGATAGTTTCCCTTTGTGCAACACGTCTGCTGGCAAATTACATCTGTGTAAATGTCACACGGAGTGAAAGGACCAGACGGGGAGAGGGAGCCACAGGCAGTCCCGGTCACAAAGCCTCTGGGGCTCGGGGGGTCACTCTGCCTCCGCAAGGTCCCCAAAGCTTTTTGATGAGGTTAGTTAAACATTAAAAGAGCATCTTAGATGTGTCTGCTCTGTCAGGAAGGCAGAGGGAAATGGATAGAGGGTGTTTGGATTGAAATCAGAACGAGTCTCTCTGAGAGTGTGAAGTGTCTCTACAGGGCAGAGCTGAGCGACTTTCAAATATGTTACTTTACTGACAGAACACGATGTGACAAAGCGTCTCGCAGCAGCAATCACAACCGAAGCACTTTACTGAATTTTAAGCAATAAAATATGAAGCCTTTTAAAAAGCACAGATGCTAATTTTAACTCTTTTTTTTTATCACAACAGAATTGGAGCTGTTGCCTAATCAGTGCCAACTCTCGATAATAGTCATCCTCAAAATCTGGACTACGGTCTGGATCCGGTTTGAGCCACAACTATTTCCGGACTCTGAGCAAATTATACTTTTCATATATGTATTACTTATATTATCATTGTTGCAAAGCAACAAGTCAAAATTCTCCGCTTTCTTTGCATGTCATTTCAATTGTAACAGCACAGATACAGTAGTTTTGTGTGTCGTCCCNCACCTTAAATTGTCGGTAAAAAATCAGGATCCCAAATTTTGTTTATACCTTTAAGATTTGTATTTGAGTACCCCTCCTCTATAAGCAGCTGCCCCAAAATCACCAGCCCCCCATGGATGGTGATCCATGATGGGAGCATTCAAATTCTCAACCTATATTTCTGTATTTCTAATTCTTGTAATTCCATTTCAAATGTATATTTATTTATATTCTGTTTATTCACTTATGTGTTGTGTGTTCTGAAATTTTAATTCCCTGGAAATCCATTAAAGTGGCATTACAACAGAGTGTTGTAAGACAAGCTCGTCTGTCATAAAATTGTTTTTTTTTAATCACATACAAAATGGGTGGAAAGTGTAATGACACATCTCAAGCTTGAAAAGCTCAAATATTCCACACAGGGCTCAACTGAGAAATTTTTCAAAGTGTGGCAGCCATTTCTGTCCTATTTTAAACAAAACTTTGTCTAAACAGTAGACAACTACAGACAACCCCCCAGTAATCCCTTTCCTCACTCCTTGTATTGTATGGCTGGCAGTTTCTGTTATTACTTTTATTTATTTATTTATTTATTTATTTATTGTTTTCACTATTACTTTTGTGTGTACATATTATTTTTATAATTGTGATGTGTGTTATGTTTAGTGTTTAAAAAAGTTCAATAAAAAGATATACACAAATATAATATATATATAGTTTTTNTTATGTTTAGTGTTTAAAAAAGTTCAATAAAAAGATATACACAAATATAATATATATATAGTTTTTTGCAATGTAAAAGTCTGCTGAGGGCCCCAGAAATGCTTGGGCCGGCCCTGCAGCCCGTTTATATTCACTGGAAAAGAATATTAGGTCTCAAAATGAAAAAAAAATTACCTTTGAGCTTAATCAAAACATCCCTAACACAATGTTAACAAAGTCAATGTAGATAAATCTTCTCAAACATCATATTAATTGCGAGCCTCTTGCGTTGTATTTTATTAGACTGTATGGGTGTAACCAACAAAGCAGCAACTCAGTGAAAATTGCTTATTGCGGTTTAATTTAATGATGCAGATTTTGCAGATATGTGATAGAGTAATGGCTGTGAAGCATCATTATCGTTAAAGTGAGCTGATGAAATGACAGTTTCAGTGACTAATAGCTGTCATTTGCATGTGCTCTGACATTTCCTTTGGATGTATGACAGCATGAGGTAGAGCTTGAAAACCTAAATTTTATGCAGAATGACAAATGAGTGCTGGCAAGCCTGAAATCGACTTGCACAGCTTCTGCAGGATGAAAAGTTTGATCAAAGTAAGTCCAAGCGGTTCATTAAATCACATCAATATTCTTGGTGCTGTTGCGTTTGAACATGTTAACATTCTATTCTGGTGTTGCAGCAGAAAAGTTTCCGTCGAGTAGAAACTGCTCACCTCCCACTTGTTGTCCTGTATCTGTCTCTTTAGCCGGATGGTCCAATTATCAGCAGCAACCTCAGCACAATGGGCAATGGTCATGGCGATGGGGCAGGACAGGTCGAGGCCTGGTGGGCCGTACATGACTGCAGGGCTCAGAAAGATCTCCGGCCCGTCATCTGATACAGAACTGCACACACAGCGATAAAGCACATATTAGCACAGCAGCACTGAGAGATAAACAGTAAAATGGCTTTGTTCTGCACCGTGACGCAGCACCAATGACTGACTTTTATTACTGTAAGAAAGTTAAAACCAGAATGGAACCATAATGCATGTGTTTTAAGGAGCATACCGGTGATTTTGCATGTTTGAGCCCCAAAAATACAACCTACATCCATGTGACATTGCTGCCAATCATTTTCCAAAACATAAAAGAGGAGCAGTACATTTTAGATTTGTTTTTCTTACCTTCCAGCACACGGTTAAAATCAACTTGTAGAGAATTGAAACATGCTTGAGATATGTAATCCATCACAGGAAACAAAATTTGCTTATTGTTTTGCAGAACTGGCCCTGAAAATACATGGAAGAATATGTATGTCTGCTAGGGAATACAGTCCCAGGAGAAGACAGCATTTACCCAGAAATTAAAAATGACTGTCTTCTACACTCTGATGTACATGTTAGCAGGTGAAACATTGAATTTTAAGGCAGGTGTATCAGTTGAACATTTTATTTTGAAAGGTTAGGGGTCTTGACAAAATAACAGCAAGACAAAAGCCAGGTTTTATATTTTGGGAAATTGTTGGTTAGTATTTATTGGGCTCAAACACGCAGTATAGCCCTTTAAACATACATTCAGAAAGTAGAGAGTATGGACTTCGCCTCTGCATTAAGTAAACTCAAATACTTGAGTTTAATGAATCAATCCCTGCCTAGCTGACACACAGACACAGATAGAGGAAGATTAAAGCACCAAGACTAATGGATAGTGGGGTTGGGGAGGACAGGCTTTAGCACACAGTGTGTAAGCTTGGTGGGTCGATAGAGCTTATGAAGCCTGCTTTGGCCAGCCTGGTGACAGATTAGCTGGGCCAAGCTGCTCTTGGCCAGAGGCCCAATCTTGGCTGGAAGCCCTGAAGCTCGGGAGCGATCGATGGGCCCACCATCAGTCACGCAGCTGGCCTGCTGGACACCTCACATACAGAGGACACGATATCGTGTCTATCACGATATCACTGGACTAGCGTGGATATTTCTCAGCATCATTAATACAGCTGCAGAGGAAAGACACCCTGACATGTAGACACGTATGCCTCACGACTGCTTAAGTGCACAAACACAAACAGATACAGGAAATAAATATACAACGAGGATACGTAAGGCAACAGATGAGTTATTTTAGCATAACGGGTTACATTTCTCACGTTGATATAGTGCATAAACTGCACTATGCAGCCATCATGACTGCTTACAGTACAGCCTATATGCTGATACTTTCTGTTGTATGACCCTTTTCCTTTGTGCAAGGTTGGGTTGTTTCAGGAAACAACACTTTTTTATTATGACTGTAGGTTGAGTTTACCGTGATTAATGCAAAAGAACAGAGTAAAGGTCACAGTTTACTTCCTGCAAAACATCTGTTGGAGAGTCAGAAGGTCTGAAATGTGCAGAACGGTTACGCCGATTAAACAATGCAGCTTTAATGTCAGAGGAAATGGACTTAAAATTTTAGTCTGCAATCAGATTTTAAGTCTGGTAGTTGGAGAACACCAACTTAAATTCATGCCAATGTCCATCCGACTCTATGACATCTAACTACAAAGACAGAAATCTCTGTCTGTGGCATCAACATCTCTAGAACCCGGCACTGTATGAAGTTGATATTCGGCAGGTTTATTGCTCAGGACCAAGGACGTGCAGTATCCTGTGCGAACTTATTTGGATGAGCGGTTCTCAAATTGAGCTGTGCTGGTAAAAAGTAGTCCGCGTGGCAGGATACGCTCNGGATGAGCGGTTCTCAAATTGAGCTGTGCTGGTAAAAAGTAGTCCGCGTGGCAGGATACGCTCCAGGCATGGCAGCATACGCTCCAGTCCAGCGCCACGGTCTCAACCCGACGCCGTACAGCTAACAAAGCTAGCTCACGAGGACGTGCAGAACTAAATTATGACAGGCTGGGAACTGCACTAGATTTGATAAAATTGATATTGCCTTAATTGTTTAGAAGCAAATACATTTGTAATTTACAATAGCATATCAAGAAGCAGTAAGGTATGGATGATCATGTTATAAAGAATTTATGAACATGATGTGAACATATTATGACTGATAAAAAACGCTTGGTTAAAACTAACTTCAAGGTCTTGAGTAGCGTTTCGTTTCCTTTTTAAAGTATATTATAGCCATCATTTCTGCTGTCGTGTAATTACATTAAGAAAAATTACACTGAACTACAGTATATGCCGGAAAAAAAAAAATCACATTAGTGCTTATTATTCTGCCTTCACTGCACAGTCTAGAGGATGTTTCATTTTAATTTGCATTTAAGCCTCTTTTGCCTCATAAGAAAATTTGTGAGAAATGCTTCCTATCAAGATAAGATTGCTTCCACATTAGAGAGCTTCAGTGAAGTGGAGAGGGACTGGTGATGTGGTGTAATCACATTAAAATGATTACAGCCAGGACGCCATATTGGGCCTTTTATAGAGACCATATGGGACTAAAAGTAAATGTTAATGAGAAAGGTCTTCAAAGAAATGTTTTCCCAAAATTTACCTGAATTATTTTCACCACAAGCATGAAATATTTACATCGAACAACAGCATTTCTAGTTGATTAGGAAATTCTAGTAGTTTTTCCATCCCTGAATTATCTGTATAATGTGTTTTTTATTATAAATAAGCTGGAAGTGAGAAGGCGAGAGGTCACAATGTGTGGCTAAAGATGCTAGGCTCCTGCTAATATAACAGTTTCTTAATGAGTGGTGTGAAACTCTGTTGATCATTATGCTGCTAAATATACTGTATATATATATATATAAATACATAAAATAGGCTAGGATCCTCTGTCTGTAAATAAAATCACATGTTCAGACGCCTCTGTGGTCCTGCAGCTGCACTTTTGTGCTAATCAGCCCCGAGCTTCAGAGGAAGCAAGGTTACCTGCTGCAGAATCTTTTGCTAATTAGCCAGACTGCCTGTGAACAAAGACTGAAGTGTTTTTTTGAGGTTTTTAGCTTTTCTGATCGTGATATGGAGAAGAAGGAAATATCACTCACGATGATGGCAAAGAGTAGATGGTAGATTGTGGCTATCGGTTAAATAAGAATGCTGATATCATAAATAGGTCATGCCACATTTGCATTGAACACGCATCTGAACACAAATGGCCTCCAGCGTAACAACTTCATTCACATTCATGGATTTCTTTTCTCTTTTTTTGCCTCAAATAACACAGGTAGATATTCTGACTGTAACTCATCAATTTTTGATTTAAACTCTTAACGGCTGCAAGGATTTGAGGGATGATTATAAATTGGGTTTTACAATTAAACCAATGTTAAAGTTACCTTAGTATTAAGTTTTCTAATGTTATAGTCAGGATTCCACTTAACTATCACTGGCTACCATTAGCAGCTGATGCTAGCTAAATATAACTACATTGCTACTCAGAACCGTAGATCTTTCAAGGTTAACAACTAGAAAACAAACAAAAAAAAGTACAAATCCTCCTCAACAAAGGTGGTCCTACCAATGTGTCAATCATTACAAAGCATGTTATGAAAAGCACTTCCCAAACCTGCAGGTATTTATTTTTCGTAGCCAACAGCTGGGCTTTCCTCAGAAGGTCATAGTGCACCTTCTCTGCCTTTCCTCATCTATGCAGGCACCAACCAACCAGCAGGAGTTGCTAGTCCAGCGACAAAGACTAGATTCCTCTGCTAGCTTCCCACCTACATGACATGACAAATTGCATCTGCAGGATGCATGACTGAGCTGGAGGT
Organism: Lucifuga dentata; assembly: GCA_014773175.1. Taxonomy (NCBI): domain Eukaryota; kingdom Metazoa; phylum Chordata; class Actinopteri; order Ophidiiformes; family Bythitidae; genus Lucifuga; species Lucifuga dentata. The sequence continues at coordinate 14,601 of VXCM01009847.1, read as the reverse complement.
ACCATGACCCCAGAGAAGAACTGGGGTGTTTGCATTGGTGGGAGGGTGTTTAATCCAGGTGATAGCCGTGCACCCAACTGCAAGGTTTCTAAAGGTAAGAAATATGCAAATATGCCCAACCGAGGCAAAATTTACAGGGAAAATAGAGAAGCTGAAGTATTAATACTGACTAAAGTTAGCCAGTTTATAATTAGTTGATATTGAGTGTAGACAGTCAAACAAAACAAAAAAAACAAAAAAACAAAAACAAAACCTTTAGCCCCAATTAGATATAAATTTGTGGCAATGAGGCATTTTCAACTAAGGTAAAATACTCAACAATCACTTTCTTGCGCAGTCAAACCTGGCATTATGTTATATTTGTGGTTACAGATCAGTTTGGATCCCTGCATCCCGCAGCTCCCTGCTGAGCTGAGACGATCGCAGACAAAACAGCCCAAAAAAATAACCCAGGAGACCGACAGCAGCTCTGGTGAACACCTGAAACCAAGCCGGGCAGAACCGATCGATTCCTTTTCTTTGCTGAGAGAAGCATCGTCTTCTGTCGATGGCCTCTAAGTTTGAATAGGAAGAAAGGATCTGGTCTCTGCAGCTGTCAGAAGCGTTGATTGGCAGCTCGGCGGTGCTCCTGCAGCTCCTCATACGACAGACAGAGAAGTAAACAGCATCAGGCTTATCAGAGCGGAGCAGGAAGCTGGCGGCAGGCGTCGGGTTGAATTGGGGGAGAATTTACACAGAGAAGCAGGCAACAAGTTAACTAACGGAGCGCTGACGGATAACCTGTGTGTGACCTTTGATCTCTATCTTTACCCACATGCCCCAGAGCACTTAATGGGAGGAAAGGGGGCAAGGTAGCGTGACAGTTGAATTTCAGATAGCATTAAATGTCACTTTTGATTCTCTCTCTCTTTCTCGCACTGACAAATCAAATTGTGTCGAGAAGATGGGTTAGTGACAGCATGTTAGGACGATAACGTGCCGGCAGGGTTTCAGACAGACACGCTGAAACATCGATACTGTCTGCTGTAAACCGAGTACATGTCCAAAAACCGTCTTTGAGCTGCGAGATAGCTTCTGAAGCTCCGCTGTGAAGAAGTCAACGGTGTTAGACTCCTTACAATATCCTTACTGTTTTATCTATCGTGCCGTTTGCTCCTTGAGTAATGGGTTTGTGAAATTCTTGAAGCAAAGTTACAGAAACATGTTCTCACTGGCAGCGAGAGTTTGCAGCTTATTTCCACCTGAGTGAAAATCAAGTCGATACTGCCTGTCGTTATGTTTCACAAAATTAACAATACTCATTACTCAATTTGGCCATGATGTGAAGAGGATTTAAGGATTTAAGGTTGGTGTATCGCTTGAATATTTGATTTTGAAACATTAAGAGATTTTGCAAAATATCAGGAAAGCTGAAATACAGTTTTATCCTTTGAGAAATGATCGTCAATAACGTAACATGTTTGAAAATTGAATATATTAGACTCAAACATGTACAACGGCTGGTATGGTCCTTTAACGTGTCCATCTCACTTTGACACCAATGAAGAAGTAAAAATCGTTGCTCTTAAATATGAAGCAGCTCATTAACACACTGAGCTTGGCTTTTACTGTGACATACCGGTAACGGGACAAAGATGCAACGATTAAAGTCAAGTCAAGTTTATTTGTAGCCCAGGATCACACACAACATCTCAAAGGGCTTTACAGACCTACACATTAGCGGTTCCCGACCAGCCCAGGCTCTCTAAGAAGATGAGAAAAAACTCCCCAAAAACCTTATTATATAAGAAAAATGGAAGAAACCTTGGGAGAGGCGACTCAAAGAGAGACTCACCCTCCTCAAGTAAAGAAGACTTATAAATTTATAAAATCTAAAAGAGCTTACTTAGCATAGCATGAAACTGTGTAGTTAACGTGATTTTTTTTTTTTTTTTTTNTTTTTTTTTTTTTTTTTTTATGACTCCTCCCCCCAAGTGTCATAGCGAAGTCTACAAACACAAAACAGGCTTCTGGAGTATCTGTCTCCGCTTTGACAGTTGCTTAGGGCAGTAATGCATCGGAGCAATGTCTGCATCTGCCAGCGTGTTTGTGACACATCGTATCCTCCCCTGTAGCGTCTGCAAGATGAGCAAGGCCCCCTGCTGCGTGGAACGTGTTTGCATCTGAATGCGTGCGTGTATGTACAATATGCGCGCATGCGTCCTCTCAAACATCTGTGCTCAGAAGAGTGTGTATGTGCGTCTTTGCATGTTTGCGGCGTACGCTGGGCAAACATAGGAGACAGAAGGTGAGATGAGAGATGGAGTGCGACGGCTTGAAAGATTAAAAGAGAGCAGATGATGAAGCAGACTATGAAGCAGACTGCAGCGTGTCACTGAGTCCCTCACCTGCTGTCCTCCTGGTTGATGATCATATACATTTCCCAGCTCGTGTCTTCTGCGATCCCCCCATGAGGCACCAGCAGACTGATGCCTAGAGAGAAAAAACATGCAAAATGTGACCAACATACAGCCAAACACACATACACACACCTGTGCCGCTGTCAGGTCTTTACTGAAGGCGACAGCCAGAGAAGTGACGGCTCCAGAAAGGGATGACGGAAGCAGGTCCCAAAGGCCTTGTGTATCAACAGCCTCTTTGTCACAGACACACTCAAACTGTCTCTTTCTCAGACACACACTTTACACACAACATGCGACCGAATAATAAACGATCGCTACCAATTTAGGCTGCAGAATGTAAAGTCTCTCTCGGGACAGGATGACAAATAGAGACCTTCAGAACTGTAGCAGAAATAATGCGCAAGACTAAATATCCTGGGTTTAGATTTCAACCATCACACTGTCAAATAATTGGATATAAGCAAAAACAGAAACCTGAATTGGGCGTTAAGACGTGTAGTGTAAATGCAGCCTTAGTTTTTGTTTTCTAGGAATTTCACAGTGGCAGGCCATCAGGGCCAGCAAGGCCTTCTCTGCTGGCCTAGAGATTGTCAGAATCATCAAGTTATGTTTTTATAATTTANCCAGCAAGGCCTTCTCTGCTGGCCTAGAGATTGTCAGAATCATCAAGTTATGTTTTTATAATTTAATGTATATTTTAGTTAATGCTATATGTATTTTACAAAATTCGTTCCCATCAGTTTTGTTATTAACGTCATTTCATCGCTAAGGTACTCTCTCCCTCAGTTTCGCTGCTTCCAGTGCAGCTCATATAAATTAGAGCTTTTATCCAATCAGATTTTCTCCCTCTGCTGTCTCCGGGTAAAAAAAAATCTAGCCTGAGGCCTTCAGACTCTCAGTGAATCCCCTCTGCTATTCAAGCAAATGGGACAATGTTGTTGACTGTCATATATTTTAACCAATCAGATTTTGAGTTTGCCATGTTGGACGTATTCTTTTACACGTCAGGGCCTTCTAGCTGGCCTTGGCCTACATCATCGGAGTACAGCATTATGCTAACAGCCTGCCAGAAATTCATCAGAAGAAGAAGACAGCCGGTTAGCTTAGCTAACTCAAGTAAACCTAGCTAGCACGTAACGTAGCATTAATGTTTATTTAAACTTTCTTTCTTGACGTTTAGATTTTTAGATGTAGTGCTTTAGATTTTTTGTTTAGATTTTTACTTAGTCCTGTTGTTTTTTAATGCACAATGGCTGAAGGAGGAGAAGAAATGGATTAACTGCCAACGCTTTTTTTCACATTTTGGAACTGAAACGCACCGATAATGTACAGCCGTGTGGTTAAACTCTTTCTAAAGACAGAAAGGAGGATGGACTTTGTCTTCAGATGATGAGCAGCTTTGGTAAGTCTGATGGATTTTTATGTGGCTGGAATCTGTGGAGAAGCCTGTTGAATCTGATTGTGTTATTTGTGTTTTACAGCATTTTTGCTTACTTGCTGGTCGTATGAGTAAATGTGATGGTTGTTGTGAGTTTGTTCTTGTTTCTTTGGTAATGACACTGATTTAGGCTATGCCATGTTTATATGTGATGCAGCATCCTGTCATAATGCGTAATAATGCAACATCCTATTCATGTCTCTGCAGTTAGTGTGTTGTAACTGACATAGATGTTGATCTCATGTTAAATCACTTTATTCCACTCGATAAAGGTTCTGGCACCGTGAATATGGACTGGTTATGTCGAATAACAGCAGCATATAGCCCTAGTGTCATGCTGAGGTTATTAGAAGGTGGTTTNGGTTATGTCGAATAACAGCAGCATATAGCCCTAGTGTCATGCTGAGGTTATTAGAAGGTGGTTTAATAGCAGGAGGATAGCTCTGAAGGCATAAGTGTAAAATACATGGCCCGTCACTGGAATTTCTGTTGGATTTTGTGAATAAGAATCACCTGTGTTAGGTACGACCAGCCTGCCTCCTGCATGAGCGAACACGGCTGTGGCTTTGTGGAGAGGTCTGCTGGAGCTCAGAGAGACTTGAGGAGCGAAGAGGTTCTTTCCTCTTCTGCCCAGCGTGGTTCCCACGGCAACCCCTCTGTAGTCTGGAGCCATACCCCGTGGAAAGGTCTGAGGGTGGGACATGACGTGGTACTCCGCCCTCTCTGTCACCCCTGCAGACACCCAGGAGAAACTTTAATTAAGGTGCAGATAAACTCAGATCATTAATATCAGAAAAAGACAAGGCTCCAATCTGGATCAATATTCAGTTCTCCGTTTGGGAATCATTGCTGTGGGTTTGTTTTCACGCACAGGAATCTTTAAGAATATGATATTCAAGTATGTTTTCACTGATGCATAAAAAAATCATACTGGACATACAATTAAAGGGAGGATCCACCAGTTTTATTCAAATTAAAATTCAGTTTATTGGTCAAGTTAGCATAAAAAAAGATGACTACTACTAAAGACAAAGGGACCAAATTCATAAAAAAAAAAAAAAAAAANTCAAAAAAAAAAATCATGCCAAATAAGCACAGTGATCATTTAAAGGACCATACCACCCATTTTGCATGTTTAAACCAAATATATTCAATTTTCATCATGTTATGTTATTGACAATCATTTCCCCAAAGGATAAAACCGTATTTCAGCTTTCCTGATATTTTACAAAATCTCTTAATCTTTCAAAATCAAATATTCAAGTGATACACCCACCTTAAAAATCCATGTTTCTCCTGCTAATAGTTACACAGCCTTATGAAGTCACGGTCCTTTAAATTTTTCCATAAACACAGGTCTTCTTTTGGGACTATATTCCCCGGTGGAGGCATACATTCACTCCACGCTTTTTATTGAGCTTAAACACTAAAATTACATAACTTCTAAAAAAACCTGAATACACGTCTTGTTGGTGATGATGGATTACCTATCCCAAGAACGTTTACAGTATCAACAAGTTGATTTTAATAGCAGAATGAACTGAAACCAATGGAGGTCTGGAAGGTAGGAAAAACATTTTTAATTCACCGTTCCAGTAGTATGCTTTGGGAAATGATTGTCAGTAACGTTACGTGTATGAAAATTGAATATATTGCCAACATGCAAAATGGTGGTATGGTCCTTTAAACTCATTCAGCTTTGCTTATGTTTATTTAGTACATAACTGTCCCAATGCCGACATGTTAGTGGAAGGTGTGTCACAGGTAAAATCCAGAGAAGATCAGCATTTTAATGAGCTGCTTCATATTTAAGGACCATGATTTTTACTGCTTCCTCTGGTGTCAAATCAAATCTGTAAAGGAAACCTACATCTCTGCTTTAGAGCTCCATGTTTTCAGAGACTGACACTAACATAAGAGAGATAAGAGATCCACACACTGGGAGTCCAGCACAGGGGAGTTAGGTGTGTGTGTGTGTGTGTTAAATTGATTGCAGCGGATGAGGCTTGAGGAAAAGATTGTTATCTGAAGTTCAAATGCAGCTTTATCACTTCACAGATGGACTGAAATGTCAGGGTCCGACAGTGAAAGCTGCTGAAGTAACAGCTACTTAAATATGGTAACAGCGACAACAACTTCCTGACCGTAACCATTTCAATATTACACCACCCAAACAACCAACCAGTCAATCTCAAACTGTCGACGCCCTTCAAGGTGGTGACCGCGAGGAAAAAACACATCCCAAGCTAAAAAATGGATTATTGGTGTGATTGTCCATCAATAATCTGAGCAGAACTGTTGTAATTCTTCCCAAAAAATACTACTATTGCTACGTTCAACAGACATCAGAACTCATATTTTTCCGACTTCTTACTTGGAAAAACGTTGGAACGGCACTGTAAGTTGGAGCTACAGCTGGGAAACTCAGACCAAAATGATCTACCCTGACTTACAGAGTATGACGTCACTCAACATGGCAGCACCATGGAAGCGAGCTTTGTGAATGGAAATGATCAGCTAAAAGGCAAATTAAGTATTTTTTCTTGTGTGAAATTGAAAGAAAAAGGTCAGAATATATCGCCATGGTAACTATTTTGTATAATAACTGTTTGCCATTGATACTTAAGTGTAAATAATTTCATAATATTACTTCTCTGCACAAAGTTTAATACCCACTGTGATTAATATCAGTGTAAAACAACACAACCAAAGTCCTGTAGTCTAACTTTACTTTGGTTAGCATTTATTACTAAGTTTAATTAATTTTATGGTATTTATTGGTGTTCATGTTTTTTTTGATGACATTTGGCTGCAACGGTTTAAGGTGGAACTTGGAGCTTCCAACCGGGAAAAATTTGACTTCCGAGGTCTGTCGAAAGCAGCATTTGCATATGGACTTTTTAAGCAGTTTAATTTTCTGACCTTTGACCTTGAGATCAGGCAGTGCGTCAAGCAGCGACCGCTCAGCCATCAGCTCCTTGTCGATAGAGTCCTGAAAACACATGGGGCTGGTGTAGGTGCGCGACACCGTCAGATCAGGTTGCATGGACAAGTTAATGAGCAGAGGGTTTCCTAAAAAAAAAAACAAAACACAAAGAAATAAATTACTGTCAATAATCAGACGCCTTCATCAGCAATTACATATCGAGAGAGTGACACTAAACCTAGAATAATAAATAACCCAAAGGGAATATAAGAACAAAGATGCACCAATGACCGTTGCTGTAATATTCTCACCATGGAAACAAGAATGACAACAATGAAATTACTTTGATCTCACGCAGGTTTGAAAATTAGTGGTGACAGTAATTTGAAAAATTGCCACAGAATTGAAGATTGATTTGTTACTACGGTTATTATTAGATGATGTACATGTTAATATTGTCTGCATTTTATTAAAAGCGAAACAGACATGTCAGCAGCTACAACACAACATTCTTATAGACAAGGCAATTAAAAAAGGATGCTGTGGCCATTGATCGTGATTCATAATTAGATTAAAAATCATGGCATAATAATCAATCTCCATGGGAATCTACGAATAATCTATCTTATGAAGTCACAGTCATTTAAATTGTTCCATAAACGCAGGTCTTCTTTTGGGACTATATTCCCCAGTGGAGGCATACATTCACTCCACGCTNATAAACGCAGGTCTTCTTTTGGGACTATATTCCCCAGTGGAGGCATACATTCACTCCACGCTTTTTGTTGCGCTTAAATACTAAAATTATGTAACTTCTAAAAAAACCCTGAATACACGTCTTGTTGGTGATGATGGATTACCTATCCCAAGAACGTTTCAAGTATCAACAAGTTGATTTTAATAGCAGAATGAACTGAAACCAATGGAGGTCTGGAAGGTAGGAAAAACATTTTTAATTCACCGTTCCAGTAGTATGCTTTGGGAAATGATTGTCAGTAACATTACCTATATGAAAATTGAATATATTACACTCAAACATGCAAAATGTGTGGTATGGTCCTTTAATGCACACAAAGAGGTAAATAATGTTAGCATTAACTGTGCTCTTAATTAAAGGACCATAATTGTGTTTTTCATGTTTAAGCCCAATAAATACAACCCACATACAGGTTAAATTACATTATTGACAATAATTTTCCAATTATGAAACCATATTTTATTTTTCCTATTATTTTGTCAAATTTCCTAATCTTTCAAAATGAAAAATTCAGGTGATACACCCACCTTAAAATTTAATTTTTCATCCCAATGTTGATTTAATTGGGAGACGTATATTTTCTTCCATGCAGCTCTTTGTTGGACCGGTTAAACAAACCAGTTACTGATACAAATACTTTAAGAGATGTCGTGTTCACTGTAATGGATTACTTATCTCAGGCATGTTTCAAATCTATAAAGTTTATTTTTACAATGAAATGGAATAAACTGAAACCACTGACATTCTAGAAAAATAATTATAATATTTAACGCTCCAGTAATGTGTATGCAGGATGTATATATAGGGCTCAAACATGCAAAAATCACCGGTATGGTCCTTGAAGAGTGTAATGACCCTATCCCCTGAGATCTGATAACAATGCAGGCTGAAGTGAGAAGGATTTTATGCAAGATGTAAATGCAAATTCTGACATTTGATGTCATCATATCCACATATCTGGCTGCAGGAACTGTATTTTAATGCAACATGGAAATGGGACCTATAAGTAGCCAGAACCATCATTTTTAGTGTCTACTCGGCCATATATCCATTTAAATATGTGTTGGTTTGAATTATATTATTAACAGCAATGCCTTATGGGTCTGTGAAGATAAACCAAACAAGAAAGATGCAAATAAAGTGAGGAAGGCTTTTTAGGATTTTCTAAGATGACGCAACAGCAGCGTGGTTTCTCTTAATAAGCCAGTAAATTAAAACGGCTGATTGCATATTTTATCATGTCTGGGATTGAATGTGAGCAAAGTGACTCATGATTAAGCATCTGACTGCGTGAAAAAGTGCTGATATGAGCAGAGTGGAACAACCTCCTATAGCAGGACGTGTGTTGTAATGCAGCTGTGGACATTTTAGGGCCTCCGTCAAGGGGAACTAAGACTAAGATTAAAGCTTTTCTGCCTCCTGCTGTGTTATCAAAATGAAACTCATCACGCCGTGCTGAGAGCTTTTACTGCGCTGACCCACAACGCCAAACACATAACAACAGAATTTACATTTTAATTATAAATCATGACTCTCCGATGTAAACCTCAACCAAAACACCCCCGAAACACACACATATTTCAAATGAAAGTTTGTCGAACCATAAAAAATTCCTTGTTTCATTGTGTAGTACCACACTGTATATGTCAGGGAAAATGTATTGGTTTAGCGTATACTGGGGCTTGTTATTACATGTAGCATGTTTTATATATTTGTGGGAATTGAGTGCAAGACGAGGAAGTGAGAAATTCCACAAGGCCTGAGAAAACAAACTGAAAATTCAAATACAACCAATAAACCCCCTAAAGCACTTTAATAATGCATAAAGTTATAACAGAAAACAAAGAAAGGAACATGAATAAATCATGCATGCTCATAAATACACGTCTAATATGATGCTGCATTGCTTGTTTGTACGCTCGGTAACGTCGATTCATAAACAATGCATATGACTTTATTACATCAATACATTTACAACATATAGATTTAAATGAAGGTCCTACTCCATTCATCATCTGGTATACAGGTGTGTGTGTATGTGTGTGTGGAGACACTCTGCAATATTAGACCCACGTCTGCTCTTCCTTCACTCCTGTAGCTCTTCTGTTGAAAGGGGAAAGGCAGTTCATTTATATTATAATGTCAATGCCATCTGACTGTATCACCAGGCAAAACTGCACGCTTTATTTGATTTTCTACAGTCAAACTGAAATGAAAAACCAAGAAATTCAATACATTTCAATTGGGTAAAGCACCTAGTTCAGTTGCACATGGCAAGTTTCAAATAGGTTTGTACCTGCCAAGCAGCAGTGTGTGTGTATGAGAGAGAGAGAGTGGGCGAGAGAATATATTTCAATTGTTTATCTTTCATGAAATCAAAAGAATTATGAATTTTTCATGTTTTTACTATGATCTATAAATTGGTACGCAATATGCCCATTTAGAAAAAAACAAATAAATTAAAAAAAAAAAAAAAANAAAAAAAAAAAAAAAAAGAAAGAAAATCGGCATCCAGTCGTTCCAGGAAAGATATTTGAGGCCGTATTTTCCTGCAGGTGCACGGCTGGCAGGGATGCAAATGCAGACGGCGGATATGTTTTGTGCTTGTGCCTGGTTATTTCATGGTTCCACGCTAACCTGCTTGTGCCAAGGTGGGCGGGTTGGCGGAACTAAACTGTGATTATGCAGATCAGGTGCGGGTGCAATTGCGATCCTCATTTTCAGGCAACCTCTCATCGCAAAGTCAAGAGCAAAGAGCAATTTTTGTGTTTTTGGCAGCATTTATCTCCCCGGAATTACTTAAACTTCTTGCATGTTGAGTTCTACCTGCTTCTATTTCATTTTCTTGATGTTGGTTTTTCATCTAGGACATGTAAAATGCCAGCCAAAGTCCACTTTATGATGTATTGATGAAGACAAGTCAGCACTAGGTTAGACTGATGGGAGTTTCTTAAAGGACCATACCACCCATTTTGCATGTTTGAGCCTAATATTCAATTTTCATACATGTTACGTTACTGACAATCATTTCCCAAAGGATAAAACCGTATTTCAGCTTTCCTGATATTTTGCTAAATCTCTTAATCTTTCAAAATCAAATATTCAAGTGATACACCCACCTTAAAAATCCATGTTTCTCCTGCTAATAGTTACACAGCCTTATGAAGTCACGGTCCTTTAAATTTTTCCATAAACGCGGGTCTTCTTTTGGGACTATATTCCCCGGTGGAGGCATACATTCACGCCACGCTTTTTATTGCAAAATTACGCTAAAATTACGAAATTTTGAAAAAACTCGAATACATGTCTTGTTGGTGATGATGGATTACCTATCCCAAGAACGTTTACAGTATCAACAAGTTGATTTTAATAGCAGAATGAACTGAAACCAATGGCGGTCTGGAAGGTTGGAAAAACATTTTTAATTCAGCGTTCCAGTAGTATGCTTTGGGAAATGATTGTCAGTAACATAACGTGTATGAAAATTGAATATATTAGGCTCAAACATGCAAAATGGATGGTATGGTCCTTTAACACTAATATCGTCTATACCTGCTCACAGGATGAACAATTTCCTCCCTTTCAGCTGATTAAAGATCTGTAGATTCTGCTGGGCCTCATTTCCCAAAAGCATCTTAAGGCTAAAATGATCATAAAAATCAGTCCTGCAAAAGTTCTTTAAGAGAGGTATTTCCAAAAAGCATTGTAACTTAAAGACACTCCTCGAAATTATCATATTTGAAGAAGTTTTATCCATTCATAAAGGGTTACAAATGTCTTGGGAAATAAGTGTTTGATTTAAAATTCCATTTCCAGGAAATCTCAGATTGTTCATAGAAATGCTAGGAAGAAATCACTCATAATCTCTAAAACTGGTTGTTATGAAGAAACGCAGCTCTTAACAGACCATATCAGCCATTTTGCATGTTTGAGCCTAATATATTCAATTTTTACATGTAAGGTCACTGACAATCATTTCCCAAAGCATACTACTGGAACGGTGAATTAAAAATGTTTTTCCTACCTTCCAGACCTCCACTGGTTTCAGTTCATCCTGCTATTAAAATCAACTTGTTGATTGATAAGGTTTTTTTTTAGAAGTTAAGTAATTTTAGTGTTTAAGCACAATAAAAAGCGTGGAGCGAATGTATGTCTCTACCGGGGAATATAGTCCCAAAAGAAGACCTGCATTTATGGAAAAATTTAAATGACCGTAATTTTCTTCATAATTTTGGATAACTATTAGCAGACAAAACGGATTTTTAAGGTGGATGTATCACTTGAATATTTGATTTTGAAAGATTAAGAGCTTTTGCAAAATATCAGGAAAGCTTTTCAGGAAATGATTGTAAGTAACGTAACATGAATGAAAATTGAATATTAAACAAACATGCAAAATGGCCGGAATGGTCCTTTAACATGTCCATCTTCACTGATGTTTCTGGAATCATCAGTTGTTATTTCGGGTCTTTCAACACCACACATCCTTCTTGGCTTGCGTCCCCTCTCCCCTTATGAAGCCACAGCCATCTCCAGGCTTTCTCTGCTGGTTTTTTTCCCTTTTTTTTGGCATTACGAATCACTTCTCTCTCCCTCGATGTCCAATGTGCTGAATTCTCTGTCCAGAGATTGAAACATAAACGCCTGCAACCAGATTGCCAACACTTGCTGATACTCTGTAGTTGTCGATTTTCCTTTCAAAGACCTCGTACATGTGATCTTCCTGTCAGTTCCAGCGTGATGACTTGTTTGGTGAATTGCGATCAGGCAATATAAAGGCATTGGACACACTCAAACTGCTTCTCGATGCCTATCAGCAGCTGCAGGTCTCTACACGGACAGAACCACTCTTCCTTTCTGTTGGCTGATTTCTTATAAAGTTCTCACGGAAATCTCCAGAACAGCTAAGGTGACAGCTAATGATTAATCAGATGATTAATTTGGCTGGTCGTCTGTACAACAGATCCGCTAATAAATCACAAGGCGAGCCTTTTACTTGGTAGTCTAAGCTGATATTATGTCTTTTTTAAATGATGGCCATCTGATTTCACAAAAGAAAGCCTTCATTTATCATCACAAATTCATGTCATAATATCAAGTTTTTAAGTATTTTCTTTAACATTAAAAACCCAAAACACGTCGGCCTACCGTGGTTTCAACTGCTAGAGCGATCGAAAGTGACATTACCGACCTTTTATTCCTCTTCTCCTGTTACTTTCTAATTTAATACATGGTGAGAAAATTATGTTCACAGTCATACAGCTTTTCAAGCTGCATTTTGAGTGATTTTAAGGGAAAATTCACCGGCTGATGTATATTTCACTTGGGGCTCGCAGTGAATATTGCCTTTGGCAGAAATGTTTGTCTTTATGTGTGTGTGTGTTTTGTGTTTGTGAGTCTCACCTTGGCGAGACGACTTAAAGCTGAAGGACTGGAAGCCTCCTGTGAGGGCGGAGGAGTCGATGACGTCGACGCCGTACTCGCTCTGGCTCTTTCGGTAAAGAGTGACGGCGATGATCAGCAGCACCACTGTCACCACACCGGCGGCGAGGCCTGAATACAGCGCCACGTCGCTGCTGCTCTCCACGCCTGGAAACAAAGTCCATCAGTCCTCATGTGCACGCAAAAACTTTGATTCTACTCTGACAAAGACAGTAAATCCATTATTTCCAGACATTCATGTAAATGCCATAATCAGAGTTAAATTCACATCAATCAATCAAACTTTATTGATATAGCATCTTTCATACTGTAAGAGCTAATTTGGTAATTATTTGAGTTTAAGAAAATGCCTAAGTTAATATACTGTCATATTTTGATTAAGTTTTTTTTGTTTAAAGTTACAGATTTTTTTAGGCATTGAAATACATCCAGAATCCCTTTTTTGTGTGTATTAGATTATATTAATACCGATCAAATCTTGTTATTTTGAGTACTGTTTCACCTTTTTTATGATGCGGCACATAAAGGGTTAAAATGTGCATGCGCTGACTGAGCTTGTTGTAAAGTGGAAGGAGATCGGAGATTGGATGTATACAAGCTTTTGACTGTGAGCATGAACCAAGATACAGGAAAATACATGAAAATACGTTTTGGTTTATTGAGTTGGTACAGGACCAGCACTGGATAAAAGCTGGAATTTTCTTGTATGTATTTTTTAGACATTATCAAATAAATTTTCTTTCGTTTGTGGAATGGATTTTGCTTGTGGATTATAGACTGGAATGGAATATTTCAGATAATTTATTTGGACACGAGGCAAAACTCAGAACACACCATCAAAAAGAAAGTGGCTTTAGAAGCAGGACAGTGGAAAAACAGGAAAAATCAAAGATCAGCCCAAGCTCTCTCTCTTTAAGAAGACAAGCAAAAACTCCCTAAAAACCTTATTATGTAGGGAAAAATGGAGGAAAACTCAGGAGAGGCTATGCAAAGACAGATTCCTCTCCTTGAACAAGAAGCCTGTTTGTCTGCTTTGTGTAGAAACAGGCAAATAACAAAGATCCAAAATCAAAGAAACATTACAGAATGATACCAACAGCAAATAATCGTCGATGCAGTGTCAATCTAGTCAATACTACCTACTACCACTACCTATGGAAAATAGTTTAAATCATACCTTAGAATGATGTATTTCCTGACTAAACATCTTTTCAGCACATTTTGTGGCAGCCAGGAAGCACTGTTGTGATTTTTCAGACAAAACAATGGGCCAATCAGAGACGACCTAATAAAAGTGCTGTTTCATATACCGGTACGGTACCGTTATTTGGTAGTCTCACTGAACACCATGTTTTGTGCTTCATTAGCAAGAAACTTGAGATAAGATACAACACAGAATGGAAACTACACGACTCAGAAGAGGAAAAGAGCATCGTGATTCAGATGAGGAAGACGAGTCCGGAAAAGTTCATGTCAGCTAATGTCAGTTATGGTAATCAGCTGCTGAAATAAATATCACGCTTACCAGTACGTGGATGATTATTTTCAGAAAATCACAGGAATACTATGGCAATACCCAGAAAAACAGGTAATGTGCTAAACAAGTAAATTGATGGAACAACATCAGGGGGTCGGC
>VXCM01009846.1:0-11358 GCA_014773175.1 Lucifuga dentata | reverse complement strand
ATTTGAAAGTAAAAACATTTCATTCTGTTACTCAGTGAAGTACTTGTAAGGAGTTCTCATTAAAAAATTATGTTATTTTTACAATAAATCAGTCAAACCAGCCTTTTCAATGTTTGTTTACAATAAATAATACAACAGTAGAGAATTTTTTAATTAAATATGTTAATTGTGTCACACCAAAGGACTACGTAATTGGTCCCATAACTACCAGTGTTAGAAAAAACAATATTTTTATAATATTTTGACCTTCTACTCAGACATGTGCTCCATGCCTTCTGTACTTTCTGTCAGAAGAAGGACACTTCTCAGTAAACGATTATTAATGCTGCTACTAATTAATTATTAATTCTGCTGACTAATTCTGCTTTATATTTATTGAACAGGGTCACAGCAGGTGGACAATATGTTGTACATCATAACAAGTTAGAGTGATAGCTGGATGACGTATGGATGATGGAGTAATCATCTGTATTATACATATAAAAGAAATGTAAGAGAATTAGTGTTTTTTTTTTATTAATTTAATTACAGTAGTTTTCTAATAAGAACATTATTCTTCACAGTCACACCAGAGGACAATTGTCATGTTTTAAAGAAATTATCAGCATAGTTCAATGAGAGTTTTTATAAATGAAAGAATGATTAAAAGTAAGTACACTCATGTTGCCTTACTTATTGATGACATAGCTACATGGTGGTATTGGGGGCTGATAGGTACATTTATTGAAGAATGGTTGATGTTGGGCTGATTGGGTGGGCAGCCCTGTCTGGGCAAAAGTCCAGGGCCGATTTTTAATCCCAGTCCAACCCTGACATAGAGGAAAACAGCAGCAGCCAGACAAATTAAATCAGGGCATCGTCTATTTCTATACACAGGGACCTCATTTATAATTGCTGCGTTCCCACGCAAAGTTTGGGATTCATAAAAATCTTGACAGGAGAATTTGCGCACCTTGATGGAAACTACCGTGCTACACACGTTTTGGAGACCGGGGTGTTTGGCGACACAGATGGAGAAGCAGAGAAATGAAGCAGATTTCTCAGTGATTCTTCCACAGAAGTCGTTATGGAATCAAACTCTGAATTCTAGCATAGATCCGCTCTGACAGAGCCGTTTAAGCTACACTTACTTCANGGAATCAAACTCTGAATTCTAGCATAGATCCGCTCTGACAGAGCCGTTTAAGCTACACTTACTTCAAAATAGATCCTCTCCATGTGCTATGATTAATAAACCGAATTCACGTGACTTTGTTAATTTTGATAAGCGACAGCAGCACCTTTACGCACCAAAAATGCGTAAAGATGCTGCCAAACAACAGAATTAATATTCTGATCCATCTGATTTTTTTATTGATCTGTCATAACTGATAGACTGTCAGGTTTATTGCTATTTGTGTATGATTTTGTCGTTGCAGAGCAGCTCAGTCTGACGCATTCAGAGCTGCTGAATGTGACACCAAATTAAAACTAGAAAAGGGATTTACGGGATTCACCTGTACTTCAGCATCTCATCCTTTATGCAGCACTGCACCTTCTGGCATCCACCTTTAGATCTGACAAACTTTTAATTCAGTATAAATTTAAATTCTAAATGATTTATGTTAAATCATGATTTATGTTTATGTTGTTGACTAATGTCCAACTGCAGCATGCTGTGATTGTTGTTGCTGCTGAGGTAGAAAATCTAACATTTTCCTGATTTCAACTTGTCCACAATACCTGCATTTCTGCCTCATATGATAGTTTATTTCTTGATCTACCAATCAGAAGTCTCCATTCTCTCTGAAGCGCAATGACAAACTCATCTGTGTGTATATCAGTATTCACATATTCACAAATACATTTGCATGCATGAAAAGTAACCAGAATGCAATGCAATAAGGGTCTGAGTTTTAAAGGACTTGTATTGTGAACAGGAAGAGGGCTGAAACCCCATCAAAGTGCAAGTGCACCCAAAAGAGTACTGAGTTCTCTTTTGGATGTACTTGCAATGTGAACATGAAGAGAACTCAGTTCTTTTTTAGCCGGTCCACTTTTTGGTTCACTTAAAGAGGACTGAGTTTGGTTCATTTAAAAGGCTCTGTGTGTGAAAACACCCTAAATATCTGGCTTAGGAAGTTTGAGTAATGCAGGATCTTAGGATCTTTTTCACACACACACAGTTAGTGTGTGTGTGTGTGTGTGTGTGTGTGTGTGTGGGGGNGGGGGGGGGGGGGGGGGTCAATGAGGCACACTGACACAGCAGCAAGTACAGAACTGGAGCATTTGTTTCTGAACAGATGATGAACATGGACTAAAACAGAGAGAGCGACAGTAACGGAGAAGCTGAAGCTGCACAGAGAGCATCAGGCTGAGACAGACAAGGAGCTCAGAAATCAGGATCTTCATGAAGCCATGGAGGTACACACAGCCATCTCCCAGGAAAGAGAGAGCGATGGAGTTAGAGAGGTGCCTCTGAGGCGGGCAGAGGAGGAACTTCAGAAGGACCTCTTAGAGTTTGCAGTGACCAAGTCCTTTATTCAGACTCAAACTAAAACCATGCAGGAGAGAATGAAGCTGAAGGAGAAGATGTGGGAGGAGGAGAGGAAGGCTCTGACAGAGCAGGCTGCTGCTCTGGAGAAGAAGTTAGAGCACGTCAGCAGGCCTTCTCCGTGGAAACACTTCATCCGGCTCTTCAACCGCATTCTGTGAAGCTCCACATCCAGCCTGAAGCATCATACCTACTGACAGACATTAAGTTCATGATGTTCTTTGAAGAATTAGATTTGATGTCCAGTCAAGTTTTAGAAAAACATACCCACGTTTTTATCTTTTTTTTTTCTTTAATCTCCACTAGAGCAGATTACTGTAAAAATTCACCAAGCTCTTCAATCACTTTTGACGTTTTTTTTTTTTAAATTTAACTGAAATCTACAGAGATCTACAGATTATTCTGTGACATAAGGTGTACACGCAGACTTTCTAGTGCAGCTGTTAGTGTCAACGATGAAGATGATGATGAAGGTGAGGTCACAGCAGCTTGGGGGTGCCGTGCTTGTTGTTACAGTGTGTTGTTAATTCTTAGCTGCTGGTTATGGTTAGTTGATACCAGCTGATAGTAGAGGGCCTGACTTGTAACTGCTGCAGTAACTCCAGAAGGACACCAGGCCACAGAGTATTAAATGCAGCACTGAAGTCTACAAACTGTCTGGGCTTTTCTAAGTGTTTATCAGATGTAGGATACTGATTCTGTTCCTTTCTGCTGCCTGTAGGCAAACTGCTGAGTGTCTGGCTGTGGGCCTACCTCAGATTATAGATTAGCTACCATGATTTTTTTCTGTGCATTCCATTACAGCAGAGGTGTCACTAGTCTAAAATCATTGTCCTCCTGTGCACAGGTTTCTTAGGAACCAGTGTTATTATTGCCTTTTTTTCACAAAGCAGGTGCATGCAGGAATCCAGTGATTTCTGGAATATTGGGGTCCATGCGGGTGTCAGTTCCTCTGCAAAAACTTTCAATAGAATTGCCGATATGCCATCTGGGCCTGTGGCCTTGTTGCTGTTAACCTTTTTAAATAGCTTCTCTACAATTCTCGATTCAGTTTTCCACCTATCACTCCTCTCATCAGTGTTAATATTGTCAAGTAGTTTAGTTTAGTTCATTTGGTTTAGTTTAGTTTTATTAGTTTACACATACAAATATATATATATTTGTATGTGTAAAAATGTATGTATAAAATGTGAGAAATGTAAAAAAAGTAAAAATGAAATGTGAAGGAGAGCTGCAAAAAAACCCTCGAGGGGCTTGAACAGGGCAGCTCTCCATAAGGTGTATGAAAATAATTAAATTATAAGACAATTAAAAGTGGAAAATAAAGTGAAAAACTAGAAATAAAATAATTTAAAATGGTAGGGGTAACACGACTGAGAACATGACAACCCTTTTACAGCCTTCTTGAAATGAAAGGCAGCATGGTGGCTCAGTGGTTAGCACTGTTGCCTCACAGCAAGAAGGTCCTGGGTTCGATTCCTGGCCTTTCTGTGTGGAGTTTGCATGTTCTCCCCGTGCTTGCGTGGGTTTCCTCTGAGTCTCGAGGTTTTATCCCAAATAAAATTTGAAAAAGAAAAAAATGTACATTACAACATCACATGGAAAAGTCCTG
The DNA here is from genome assembly GCA_014773175.1 of Lucifuga dentata. NCBI lineage: Eukaryota > Metazoa > Chordata > Actinopteri > Ophidiiformes > Bythitidae > Lucifuga > Lucifuga dentata. The sequence continues at coordinate 7,213 of VXCM01009846.1, read as the reverse complement.
TGTGTCAGAACACTTAGAAAACTCATTCATTTCATCTGTGATGGCCAGGTTCTTCTTCTTGGGTTTCATGTCAGTTATGGTTTCACTGAGTCTCATAGTTTCTTAGGGTTCATGGCTTGGAAGTTTCCTTTAGCTATTTCCTTGTCACTGTCTTGCTTCCCTCAGTCTCTGGCTTAACTTAGTTTGTGCTGATCTTAACTAATTATGGTTTCTGTTTTTACCCTCTGTTAATGCAATCTTAAACCTCCTTAGTTATATAAGGTTTGTTTTTTGAGAACACCTTTCCTTCAAGTGATTGTGCATTCGATGTGTAAGACAGAAAAACAATGCTCAGGATCATTCTGAGGGTCGGAGAGAAAATAACAGGAAGCTAATTAAAAATGTCCTTCTGTGCCTGCTGCTAAGAACCATCAGCAGATTGATGAAGAGTTGTTGGTGCTTCCTTTATCCCAGGCTGAGATGCAGGAAGCTGGCTGTCTGCTGAAAGAGATGTCCCTGTGTCTGCTGGACCTCCAGGCTCTGTGCAGCATCCTGACTCAGAGAGCACAAGGCAAGCAGCCAAACCTCTCCCTGCTGCTGGGCATTAAATGTATGTGGATCTCTCTCACACACACACACACACATCTTTTTGTTCAACATCCATCTCTACAGTATCTCTACAAACCTTAGACATTAATGAAATAGGACAGACTCAAAGACTAAAGGCTGTTATTGCTGCTGAGGGTGCACACACAAAATATTGACCTGGGGGAGTGGATACATATGCAGTCCGTTATTTTGTGTTTTATATTTTCATTTAATTTAGATCACGTTGCAGAGGTTTGTTTTCACTTTGAAATTAAAGAGTGTAGGTTGAAAATTACCGTACAAAGACGCTTGAATTTTTCAGTTTGGGTTTGATGTCATAAAACAATAAAAACATATATATATATGTGTGTTTTATGTTTGGCGCTGCAGCAGCGAGCATGTCAGCTGAGGAGGGCGGTGAGGAGGAGTTCAGAGTCAGACTGCTGGAGGTCGGCCGGCTCAGGAGAGACATTGAGGAGCTGAGGAAAAGCATCTCAGCCGCGTGTCCTGCTGACATCCACAGCGCTCTGACCTTTGACCTGGAGGAGTCAGAGCCACAGCAGTAACACAGGAACTCTAATCGTACTGATTGCATTTGTTGTTTTTTTAATTGTTTCTACAGGATTGCCACAGTAAAATGTGTTAAAATTTACTGTTCCAGTAGTCAGTGACATTATCAGGTTTTATTTGACCTTTATTTTACCAGGTAGATCTCATTTAGATAAAAAGCTCTTTTTTAAGAGAGACCTGGCAGCATGAAAAAAACAATGGCAAAACACAATAAATACACACAATTATAGTTTTACCAACAATACATCACAGCCAAACCATACACTAGCAACAGACAGCACTCACAGCAAGGAATTTCTCCAAAAAGTAGCCTACAGTTATCCTGAGTGTTCATCCTGACAAATCTAAAAACAGACACTGACCGATGGTGCCAACTTCCTGGTTTTAATACTGACTTGAATTCCCCAAGTCATTAAGTCAGTTAGTTTCAAGTCCTGTTGTAGATTGTTCCATGTGGAGGGCGCATCATGTTTAAAAGCTGTTTTGCCCAGTCCTTATAGGAACAGTCAGCTGTAGAACCATCATGAGAGCAGAGGATTTTGGCTGATATGTAAGTACATAATGTAACCTCTGTCCCACTGTAACGTGTAAAGACAGTCACAGAAATTGTTTGGGACTGTTGGACCTGTCTAGGTTTGTACGGAGAGGTTAAGAAAAGACCAACACAATGAACAATGGAGCCAACAATGTGTATCAAAAAGTAAAACGTATTATAAGGTTTAAAAAAAATAAATAATACAACTTAAGCCAGCGTCTAAAATCTATATACATCTCATATAAATAACATTCAGAAATAAAACACTTATTTAACACAACAATGCAATAAATTATCTTAACTATATATTCTAAGTTTATTTGTCAGTTCAGTGTGTGGTTTAGTTTGAGCTCTTCAGTTTTTTCTGTTAAAGTATGGGTGCACCCTTTAAAATAAAATAAAAAAAACATAAGCAATGGAGTCCAAAATAATCCTGCCAGACGGTCACAGGTTTGGGGATGAAGGGAGAAGGTGATGGAGGAATAGGCTTCCCCTGGAATAGTTGGGAGAGAGGGGTATCCAGTGGTTGGCTCGCCACCTCCTTGCCAAGGAGGAAATCCAAGATCTTTGGGGGGTCAAGAAAACCTAGCCAAGACGAATCAGAGAGAAAAAAAAAAAAAANAAAAAAAAAAAAAAAAAAGGGAAAAGAAGAAAAAATAGAAAAAACAGGTTTCAATTGCTGCTGCTCTTTTTGTGTTGTCGGATGCACTTGCCTTAAATTTTGTTCAGTTTTCCAAATTCCAGATCCAATTTGTCTTCAGTACACATGCCTGCTCAGCGATCTCATTAACATCTCTGTCTCATGGTCTTGCTTTGTTGTTAGTAACCTTCCTCTCCTAATGGGGCGGGACTTACTTCCTCTTAACCAATAGGAAGCTTCAATGCAGATTCAACCAAAAGTAAATAACTGATTAACAGCTTAATTGACCTATCCTGTTATTTCTCTTCTGCTGTTTTCCACTCAATTTCCTTTTATAAAATAAAATAAGACAATCAAAATATTTAAGGAAGTCAGTTTTTTCTACTGGGTTACATCAAGGAGGGACCAGACTAAGAAGGGATTTGTAGATGAAAGCATCTGCACACAGACAGCGACGGACATTCAGCTTTGGCATCAATGTGCAGATATTTCCACCCAGTAACAAAGTGCAGGGCAGAGTGACATACAGAAAACAGAAATCTTACATGTTGGGTAGCATTCATGTAGAAAAGGTCGCCATAGTCTAGTACAGCAGGAAAGTTGCAGGTACAAGATATTTCCTGGCCTGGAAGGAGAAGCAGGATCTGCTTAGGAAAAAGAAGCTTAATTTGACTTTAAGCTTGGTAACAAGGTTTTGAATGATGTCTGATGTCACATTGTTCCGACTCATTCTCAATTTGACATTTTTAAAAACAGAATTTGACATTTTAAAGACATTCCATACAAAACTGAAACAATCTATTCCTCTTCATTTCATGGTTTTTACTTACTACCATATATACGCAACTATAAGCCGACCCCCCAATTTTGACCTACAAATTTAGCTTTTTACAAAAACCCATATATAAGACCCCCCCAAAGTTGCTCCATCAATTTATTTATTTAGCAAATTAGCCTACCTTTTTTTTCTGGGTATTGTCATAGAATTCCTATGATTTTCTGAAAATAATCCACGTGCCGGTAAACATGATAATTCTTTCAGCAGCTGATTACGTTAGCCTTACTGCCTCCGCAAAATGTGCTTAATAAGATGTTTAGTCAGGAAATATCTCATTCTAAGGTATGATTTAAACTATTTTCCATGCTTAGTGGTAATTGGTAGAATTTCCACGCCTGGAAATTTCAGTCTGGTTTGTATTACTTGACTATAAGAAAAGAATGCAAAGGAGGTCCAGCAAATAGGGTTCTGTAACACTGTGAGCAGAACCTGATGAGATTTTTAACAGCTAGTCTGGTGCCGTCGTGTTAAATTTAAGTTGCTGCTGATAGTTTGTAAAGACAACAGGAGACTGCAAATATGATCAGATGACAAACAAAATGCTGCACATATTTGTGTGGATGTGCTGCAGATAATCATGTCATCAGCTGTGACAGGATGAATCTGATTGGCTGACAGAAGCCTCCGTATTTTCAGCAAAGTGCCTCCATGCAGACCAGATAATATTGTCAAAGACAAAGGAAAGTTCTTGCTCCCTGTAGGTATCTTTCATTTTTCACTACTACATTTATATAGAGCAACATGCATGCGCACACACACACAAACTCACAGTGCTTCTCTAATTTCCTCCTAATTAAAGGACAGGCTGTTTGTGCTGCTGCAGGTAGAAGACAGATGTGGATCTCTACCTGCAGCAGTTCAGATTTGTGAAACCTTTATTCATTTTGTCAAAATGCAAAAAAGGGAGATTTCACTAATTTTTTCACGTCTAGAAAAGACATTTATCAATCCATATTAGTCCATTTCATTTCTGAATGAAATGAAGATCTCGTCCTCACTTCAAAACAAAAGTAGAAAAGTTATTTTTACTTTTTGAAAAACAATCAAAACATCTTCATAGGGGTCCTTGCCTGCCTCCTGTGCTTGGGGGTGGGCCTGTACAGCCTTGGGGTGCATGTGGGTGCCTCCACTCCTGGTCTGGGTCCTTTCTCTGTGTCCGGGAGTCTTGCACTCTGGGCACCTCTGTAGCTGGGGATGGAGGATGGGCGTGGCCTCTGAACAGGCTGGTGCTCAGCTGTAGGTGTTGGCAGCAGGTCTGCTGTCCCACAGAGCTGAAGGTCTGAAGGCTCACGATATTAACACTAAAACATTTTTCATCATTTTTATTCTGTCCCTCTACTGATCCTCCTCTCTGACAGACCTTCTACATAAACATGTTAGGGAACTCCTACAAAGACACACACACACACACACAAGCCTGTGATCTGTCTGTTGCAGCATTAAATTGTGTGTATATATTAAATTGTGTGTACCAGTTTTGTGCACACCAGAATTATATACAGACAAGTGAAAAGAAAAAAAAAACATCTTCGTTGACTGGTCAGTTGGTTAATTTACTCTTCAAATTCTTCTTTCCAAAACACAGTACTGTTGTTTTTTCCTGTAAGGACTCTCTTTCTATGCCTTTTCTGTTACTTCCCCTTTCTTTCAAGGCGTTCCAACCCTTACACCTTTCGTTACAATCCGACATCTCTATACCAGTGTTTCTATACTCCTTCACACACACTTACACAAACAAGCACACACACACACCTATATATTACACCTATATTTAACAACAGATTACAGTATGCACCACCCACCCAACACATATACATCACATAATGCTTCGCTCTTTTCTCTCTCTTTCTCTTACTAGTGTATCACATCATACCTTATTATTTAACTATTACCCCATTGTAATGTGTGTAATTGGTAGTGTTGGACAGTAACGTGTTACTGAGTAACATTTTACTGTAATAATATTACTTTTCCCAGTAATGAGTAGTGTAAGGGATTCCAATTTCCTAAAAACAGTAATTATATTACAGTTGCTAATCCGAGTAATCCCCTCTAACTACCCCAGACAGAGGAGTTTAAGTATCTCGGGGTCTTGTTCACCAGTGAGGGTACGATGGAGTGTGAGATTGATAGACGGATTGGTGCAGCTTCTGAGGTCCTACAGACGCTGTACCGGACCATCGTGGTGAAGAGGGAGCTGAGCCAGAAGGCGAGGCTCTCAATTTACCAATCAATCTACGTTCCTATCCTCACCTATGGTCATGAGCTTTGGGTAGTGGCCGAAAGGATAAGATCGCGGATACAAGCGGCGGAAATGAGGTTCCTCCATAGGGTGTCTGGGCTCACTCTCAGGGACAGGGTGAGAAGCTCGGACACCCGGGAGGGACTCGGAGTAGAGCTGCTGCTCCTCCGCATTGAAAGGAGTCAGTTGAGGTGGTTCGGGTAGTAGGTAGGTAGTAAGGATGCCTCCTGGTCAACTCCCTAGGGAGGTCTTCCAGGCACGTCCAACTGGGAAGACGCCCCAGGGAAGACCCAGGACATGCTGGAGGGATTACATCTCCCAGCTGACCTGGGAATGCCTCGGAGTCCCTCAGGAGGAGTTAGAGGGCCTGGCCAGGGACAGGAAGTGTGGGTCGGTCTGCTTAGTCTGCTGACACCACGACCCGGACCTGGATAAGCGGAGGATAATGGATGGATGGAATCCGAGTAATGCTGTGTTACTACGTTACCAGCCCGTGATTTGTTTTTGTCCTAGGCAGGCTCTCGTATACATATGACATGTATGTGCAGCAGATCATGGCAGGTCACCTCAGCAACTAGCCAAAACGCAACACACAGGATGGAGGACAAGTGGACAGGTACACTTTCAGCAGCTGGAAATATTCCCAATGTTTTGAGTTTGTTTCAGTGAAGGATGAGAAAAACATTCTTGTACGCTCCAGCTAAACAACAGAAAATGGATTTCAGAACAGGACACGGTGATGGAGAGACATTATGGTGAACAGGATCTAAGAAGCTCATTGCTGGGTGTATCCTAGAGGAGATGTTACCTATTTCAACAGTTGACTCACCCTCATTTTGACGGACTATAGAGAAAATTCCCACCAAAAGTAATGTTAAGCTGCCACAGAGAAAGATATTTACTGGCTACCTAGACAGAGAGCATGCGGTGATGGAATCTAATTTGAAGGCCACACTGGAAGAGATGAACTTTGTCTGTACCACTGCTGGCATCTGGAACAGATAACAACTAAAGGTTTTTGGGTGTAGCAGTTCATTGGAGTAATATTGTAATGTACTGAGTAATTAACTAATTACTTTTGATACTAAGTAATAAGTAATGTTATTAATTTTTGAAGGAGTAATAAGTAAAGAGTAACTTCTTACACTTTCTGAGTACCTTGTCCATCACTGGTAATTGGTAGTTATCTTTGTAATTATTGATCATCACCTGGTAATCACTTATGGAATATATTTTGTGCCACATTCAAACAATGAATTATAACATACGTGATTAAAATGTACCTGCTTCAAATAACAAATGCTCAGGTTGAATAATAAAAGGACAAACATCAAATACTCACAATAAATAATGAAAAGCTTAATATGAAATAATGAATACTGAAATACTCAAATAATGAAAAGCCAACCATCAAACAACAAATAATAAAAAGACAATCACCAAAAAATAACAAAAGAGCAGGTCAATCAACAAACCTCCACACAAAGTAAACAGGTTGGTTTATTTTATTTCAAGATGTAAATCTATTTTTTGCCACTAGGTGTCGTGATTTCATTACTTGACATGGCTTTAGATATTTGATGCCTGCCAAGTATACTTGATTATAAGCCGAGTTTTTTCACCAAATTTCACAACGCAAATCGGGGGTCAGTTTAAGTAATTCAAATCAGATTGAAATTCCCAGGCGTGGAAATTCTACCAATTACCACTACCCATGGAAAATAGTTTAAATCAAACCTTAGAATGAGATATTTCCTGCAAAACATCTTATTAAACACATTTTGCAGAGGCAGTAAGGCTAACGTAATCAGCTGCTGAAAG
>VXCM01009844.1:2852-14298 GCA_014773175.1 Lucifuga dentata | reverse complement strand
GAATGAACTGAAACCAATGGTGGTCTGGAAGGTAGGAAAAACATTTTTAATTCACCGTTCCAGTAGAATGCTTTGGGAAATGATTGCCACTAACGTTATATGTATGATAATTGAATATAATTGAATATAATAGGCTCAAATATGCAAAATTGATGGTATGGTCCTTTAAAATTCATTGTTTTGGCTGTTAGTACGTATGTACGAATGCAGAAGGGACATTATTATTTTAACAAGCAAAATTGTTTTTGTGTTATATTTTTTTACAGTGCAGCTTTTTAGGTGGCAAAGATAAATTCAACGGAAAGTAAAATTACAAAAATGACTTCAGACTCCAGAGGGTTAACATGTAAAAGTAAATCGTCTTACATTGTACAACAGGCAGTAACCCATGGCTTATCACTGCACTGTGCTTTCAAGCCTTAACACTTAGTTTAACCTTCACATGGACACATATTTTGTCATTTTTTCCCAAGCATATTTTTGCACTGAAACTTATATTTCCTCTGTTACAGACGGACTTTTTTGGACCTAAAGTCTCTCAGGAGGGCAGAAACCTCAGGGTCATGAGGAGCAACTGAAAAGTATCTTGCTGGATGAACACAGAAAAACAAAAATAAGCAAACATGATGAAACCAACACATGCTTGGTTACGGGGGGGNGCAGCTGTAATGGGTAGAACACAGGTTCCATTACTGCTACATAAAAAAAACCCTCCTGCCTCTGAGAACGCGTGTTATGAAGGATGCTGTAATGCATTTGTGGAGCGTTACATCACCTAATTCTGACTTACAATGAGATTACGCTGCTCGGAACAAAGCTTTGATAAGTAACCTTGTCTGAGATGCAAAAATGGGGCACAAATCCTTTTAGTCAGAGGGCGGAGGATTGGTTTTGCCACACAGAGGCGGCTTACAGGAGAGTGCCTGCCTGAGTCAAAGAAATGACGGATCTCTATCGAGAAACAGTAACACAATGCCTTGAATCCATCCATCATTTACAACCATAAAGTCACCTTTGCCCAAACTATAAAATTACTAAACCTAAACTCTGTTTGCTGTGGTCTGAATCTGTAAATAAGTTGTGAGTTTCTGGCCGCTTTCCACTGCCACAGTACCAAATGTTTCAGCACTTAAAACAGGAAATTTAGCATTTTCCATTGGCGACACTTCCCCTTATGGTTTTTGTTTCATTTTCTGGTCCCTGTTCAACATGTGGGAATGAAAGGACCACACCACTCATTTTGCATGTTTGAGCTTAATATATTTAATTTTCATACATGTAAGCTTACTGACAATCATTTCCCAAAGCATACTACTGGAACGGTGAGTTAAAAAAAAAAAAAAAAAAANATTAAAATCAACTTGTTGATACTAGAAACATTCTTGGGATAGGTAATCCATCATCACCAACAAGACGCGTATTCAGGTATTTTTTTTTTTATAAATTATGTAATTTTAGCATTTAAGCGCAATAAAAAGCATGGAGTGAATGTATGATCTGCATTTATGGAAAAATTTAAACAACCACGACTTCATAAGGCTGTGTAACTATTAGCAGGAGAAACATGGATTTTTAAGGTGGGTGTATCACTTGAATATTTGATTTTGAAAGATTAATATATTTTGCAAAATATCAGGAAAGCTGAAATACGGTTTTATATCACATGTATGAAACTTAAATATATTAGGCTCAAACATGCAAAATGGTCGGTATGGTCCTTTAATGTCGTTTCTAAGAAGAAGATGATCACAGGTTAGATTTAGATTAATTTGTGATTAACTAAAATAGAGATCTATGAGATCTGGGCTTTTCTTCTTTTTGCATCATTGCCATGGCATTTCTGCATTACACTCAAAGAGCACCTGTCAATCAAACAGTGTGGGAGGTATTGTGAGGTTTGAAGGAGTTTGAAGAGTTTTTGCTGGTCCTCCTTTTTTTTGTTTCTTTAGTTTATTTCAATCAAATTGTTGTTGCTGCCAGAAATGTAAAACCCATCAAATGCTGCATGTCACAGTCTTTTCAGGAAGAAAACATCCAGACAAGGCCCTTACAGGCAAGAAAAGCTAATACATTGAATATATAGCAAAAATAAAACAAAAGCAGAATATCCCTGCAATAACTTTGCAAGCTTACAAAAATTAAAGCATATTTGACCAATCCTTGCAACTTTTTTGCAGGTTTGCAAAAATGTCTAATGACCACAATATTTCTACAGAAATGTCTAAATGAAACAGTTGCTGCATTTCCATCCAACTTATTTGCATTTTTAATGTGCTTTTCTGGTTATTCGATTAAAAGAAATGCAAACTGATGCATATTTCCATCAACTACGTTATGTGAATTATCTCAGAAGTGATTTCATCCTACATAAACTAATGTCCACAGCAAAACACAGCATGCAGAGCTTAAATGAAACCCTTGGTGTGGAAGAATACTTATTACAGCTCATATGCAGTTATACACGCCTTATAAATGCAGCCAACAAGCTAGAGACGCTAACCATAGCGCTAATGTTGGTGCTCTATAAACTCGTTAAGTGTACTGAGTACCATGTGGTGGGTGAAACTTTCAGTGTGAGTAAAACAATCATTTATGCGGTGTGTCAAGTTATTTGTGAAAAATTTATACATTTTTAGGATATAACGAATAACGGATCCATCTTTCTGCAGGTGCTTGCTAACGAAAACTTGCTCTTCTGAGGTGTGTGTGTGTGTGTGTGTGTGTGTGCGCGCGTGCTCACCGGGTAGCACGTCACATCCTCATCTTAATGCAAATAAACTGTTTCCATCCACTTTGTTCGCATTTTGTCTCATGCAAATAATCAGTTGATCCACCTCTGCTAAGCGCTTACATTTTTAATGAGCATTTTGGAATTAATGCGAATTAATGGTGTTTCCATCCAGGCTTTCTAATGTGCATATTCACTAATCGCATGAAAATAGTTGGATGGAAATGAACCTAGTGATTAAATTTGTTAAAATCACTGTAATTTCCCATATAAATTATTCAATTCATAGCCAATGATATGAGCACAAGTCAAGTAAAAGCCCAACAAAACAGATTCTCAACAATCCAACCTCTGTAGATTAATAGAACCCTGCATGGACCCCAATTTTAGTGCCCTACACAGTTCTTCTGTCCAAACCCAACCTGAAGCCCTAGACTTCAAATTTTCGGCACCAGCAACTCGAGGCCTGCAGTTTTTTTTTTTTTTTTTTTTGGCTCTTTTCAAAGTAAAAGTAGCTGCTGTCAGCTGCTTCTGCAGGTTCAGAAAACAGTGATGGTGGCAGTTTCTGAGCGCCAACATGTAAGCGCAGCATCAGGGGGTGTGTTATGATGTGAGTGGAGAGAGGAGGGGGGAAANAAAAAAAAAAAAAAAGCCAGAGTCTGGCCCAGGCCCCAGCCAGTGTTGTGAAATTCAGCCCGAAGCCCGGCCTGATTTGTAAATTGCCTCAGGGCCCCATGGCTCCCCAGGTCCATGCAGGACTCTACTGTAGATATGTTATTGCCTATGGGAATTTATTCCCTCAAAGTTGTCTTCTCAGGCACAGCTTATTGCCAAGCTCTGGTCACCTCAACAAACTCCATCAAACTACTGCAGATGTTTCCTGTGATCTTGTAAGTGTAAATTATTACCTCAATTTCTTGAAAAATACAAAAATGTTTAAATTTAACTCCTGACTGTTCATTTGAGATTAGACTATATGTGAATTGGGTATGAAAACTTCACAAACTAGTAATTTAGATGGCAACAAAGGTGCTGTGGGACTATACAGAAGGTGTGTGCACACACGCACACACACTTAATCAAAGAAGTAAAGCTGTGTTCACCCCTGTGTGATACCTGCACTGGCTGGCCGCTGCGGTAACCCTGGCGACACAGTGTTCCTCTGCAGAGCTGGTTGCTGTGGCGATAGGAGGCGGGGGTCTGTGAGGGTGGAGGTGGCGGTGACCAGCGCACCGCCAGGGTTGTTGCTGAACTGCAGGGCAGCTGCCGCCGCTGCATTCTGATTGGACACTGGCACCGTGACTGGCATGGAGAAGGTGGGCTGTGGGACGGTGGACTGTTGGGAGAGAGAGAGAGAGAGAGAGAGACAGGAAGAGGGCGGGGCTTAGAGGTGATGATGCATACATCCACACGTACATATATAAACAGGTACAGAAATAAACAGGTGTTCGGTTAGTGATCTGCAGCGATGTGAAAAGCTCACAGGTGAACCACACGCACACACACACACACACACACACACACACACACACACACACACACACTCGCTCAGTTTTAGCATGCAAGGTGACTGGTGGAAAGCGTCGTCGTCTTTCACATCGCATGCCAGGTTAAAACTCTTATCACAGCAGCAGGTTATTGCATCAGGTTATCAGTGACATTTCATACTGTGCACGCCACATTCCAGCTACAACCTGCCACCCTGCTGACACGTGCGCGTTGTATGGAAAATCAGGGAATAACAACTTCCATTACTGCGTGCACTCTGACTTTACATCTTCTGTGAAGTTTTGGGGAAAAAATGGAAGGAAACAACCAGACAAGCTGGGGTCCTGCAAAATCAAAGTCAAGGACCTGAGGTTGTCCGGCGACACGTCCGTGTCTGACCCATTTCACCCTGTTCCAACTCAATCAGGAAGAAGGACTTCTAAAAATAGAATGTGGGCCAGTGAATGCTGTGCTGTGCTCGCCCTGCCTGGGAACCAGCTTAACACAGCAGAGGACGAGGACACCTTCCTGTTCCTGATCTCTGCCTCAGCCCTTCTGGACTAACTTTTGTTTTTTTTGGCGGGGTGGAAGGAAAGAGGAGAGAAAAGAGGTAGGAACAGGGAAAAAANAAAAAAAAAAAAAAAAAAGACTCAGGACCACAGCCAGGATTTTATATGAGAATCCAAGTCCAAATGTTTGGATATATCAACATTTCTAAAAATTTACAGCACAGGAATAAAACTGTCACTTCATTCTCCTGTAAAGGCCAATTCTGACTAAATCTGAAAGCTGACTTTTTCTTAGCATCTTTCACAGTTAATTTAGGAAACAACTGTTCAGTTACATTTTCGTGAATTTCCTGTGAATTATTAGTAATACATTATTAATCATTCTTGTAAGTCAGATATTAATTTGATGTATTGGAGAATAGTTGAGATCTGAAAAATGTTAAGAGAAAAATACAGTGATGACCAGGGCGAGTGAAGATAGAAGCAAGCCACTGCACACTGGCCAAGCAGAGAGGAAAAGGAGGGGAAGGGATGGACAGATAGATGGATGTATGGATGGATTGTTAGACAGTTCAGAGGAGCATAAATATACAGTTCAGGGCCGAGAGGGAAATATATATATATATATTTTTTTTTTTAGCTTGTCAGCGTTTACACTGTAGGTATTTACTGTAATAGGGTTGGGTATCGAAATTCTAAACTTTTTTTTTTGGTACCGTCCAATTTCTATATCTAAGTATCTAATCTCATCACTATTAAACTGTCAAGAAGTTTTTTTTTGTTTTTTTTTTTAAACCTCTGGAGTCTAAAGTCACTTTCGACACACTGCTGATTTTTGGAGACTTTCGTTTTATTTTCTAGTATCTTATAGAATCAAGTAGAAAATTGACAACTTTTTAATGTTTTTTTTTTTTTTTGCTAAATTCTTGTAGATTCGAATTTTTATCTTCTTGAATAAAGAATTTTCTTGTAAAAATTGATTTAAGACTCCACAGGGTTAACATCCAGGGATGTGGTCTACATGAACCATGTGGATCAGGTCACCGGCTGTAAATAAAGTCCTCTTGTGGAATAAAATGAGGACGGCTCAAAATTTTAACTCTACTAATAAAAAAATGAAGAGAAAAATTGGAAGAAATAAAAATAAACTCTCAATTCTGTGCCAAAGTCCTTCAAAGGAACTTAAAATCACAGTTTAAATAAACACTGCAAATGGTTTTTATCCCCATGATTTTTTTTTTTTTTTNATTTTTTTTTTTTTTTGCTATTTTTTAATACTCAAAATAAATAAATAAATACATATATATATATATACACGTATATACATATATACATATATATATATACACATATATATACACACATATATATACATATATATATACATATACATATATATACATATATATATACACATATGTATATATATATACATATACACACACACACATATCAAAAAATTGAAACAAAAATACTGTGCATTCAGTAGTAACTGTAATCTGTCTGATTCTGTAGCCCAACATAAGAATTTACTTCAGGTATCTTTCTATTTGTTTTTCCCAGATGTAATTTATTTCGACATCGTTCGTCCCCAGCTCATTCCCAATCTCAATGATGATGATGATGCCCACTGTAGTTGCTAGATCACTAATATGTCAAAAAAAAGAAAAAAAAAACAAACTATTTCCTTGCCCTTAGCCTGCACTATACTCAGCTTTAATCAGTTTCTTTGGCAAATTACATATGAATTTACATCGACTTGCTCGAATTGCATTTAACATAGATGCCAGTAATGGCGGACAGGAGGGTTAATTGCACTCAGCTGGTTATCCTGAGGATTTAACATGGATGAGAACCTTAAACACTCTCGGATAAATAAACGTCTGGGAGCTTTTCCTGAGGCTCAAGCTCAAGGCCTCTTCTGCCTGAAGAGAACAAAATGAGGAGAGAAAACAGTAACCTATTTTCCCTCTCAAACAGGATGTGTTTCCTGGATGCAAGGGTACATCAGAATGAATTAAACTCGTGGCCTAGTTTCCTTCTCTCCCCCTCTCGTCCTGGAAGCCTTTGAAAGTTTTTCCCTTTTCAGCTTTAGGATTGTCGCATATTTATTATTAGCGGCGGATCTGAATATTGAAGGAATCAGGTTGACCTTCAGAAATTCACAGCACGTCACCAGGAAATGCCTTTTGGTTTTGATTTTGTCCTGAGTCACTTTCGACTTTTCTAAAATGGGAATAAAGAACAAATGTTTAGGTTTTAGTTTTTCTACTGTTTCTAATTATTTTTTGTTATATAAAATCATTTTAATTCATTTTCAGCACGATTCAGCAGCTCATCCAATACAGAAGTGCAATTCTAAGAAAAATCACTTGACACATTATTGTATTAAATACAAAGTTGTTGAGGATCAAAATTGATTACTGAATGTCCTGTGTATTGTTTTCATCAAAACAGACTTTTTTTTTTTTTTTTTTTNTTTTTTTTTTTTTTTTTATTTAGAAAGAGCAATAATATTTTAAGTAATACATTATTAGTGATATGCCAATATTAATGAAAGTCAAAGTCTGTCAAAGTTTGCAGCCTATGTTTACCATTTTCATTAATATCATGTTTTACATTATGCTATATAGGGGCGGACTTTACTATAAGGCAAGATAGGCATTTGCCTGAGCCCCCCAGCTAAGAGGGCCCCAACAGCTATAAATCTAAAATTATGTTTCAATATAATAGTATAAAACATCCTTTTATTGTAATGTATACTATTAATTCCATACTAAAGCTACATAACCTTGGCCAAAAACCTATGACTTTTTCTTAACAAGACAACTGTCACAGGAAATGCAGACTTTTTCATGAGCTCTTATGTATATAAATTTATCTCAAATTTACAGTCTAAAAAGAAAGGAACCTGCAATCCTGCAAAGTTGAAACAACATCAGAGAACATTAATAAATCAGATTTACTGCTAGTAACTTCCTCCATTTTTTATTTTGTTCCTGTTCACAAATTTAACTTTGAATATCAATGATATATCCAGTCAGGAAAACAGGTTGTGCCAAGGGCCCCCAAATTACTGAGTCCACTCCTGCTGTTATATGCACTAAACAATCCAAAAAGAGAAATTCAAGTTCAGCTTTTTTTTTTTTTTTTTNTTTTTTTTTTTTTTTTTGCTCAAGGGCACCATGGCAGTAAACCATTTCATATTCAATTTTCCAGCCCAGAATCTCAGCTTCAATATATAAGGGATCAAAGCAGGAAGCCTCTGATGAAAAGGCCATTTTTTGCAGCGTGACATGAGCAGATTTGGTTAGCTCAGGGCTAATGACGTCGTCCTGCCCATTCTACCTCTCCACTCTCTCCTTCCCTCAGGAGGCTTTTTAGTACAAGTGGGATTAATCTTGTGTATCCCGGCCTCTCGCTGTCATGCTGGGATTAGGATGCTGTGGGTTGGAGTGTGTGCTGGTGTCCTGTGAAAGGTGTGTTTGTGCGAGCTCGGCTGGCTGTTTACCAGAGGGGTAGGGGGTGGGGGCTGTAAGGTTGAAGTGAGGATGCTACCCGCTTGCAATGCTATGCTAGCTTCCAATCAAGGGGCGCCAAGAAGGAGCTGAAGCTCTCCAGGGGTGGTAGATTGAATTCTGTTCTTCTTCTTCTTCTGCATCTTTCTTTCTGAGGAAAGCTTTTAAGAGCTAATTCAGCTTCTCGCAGCACAAAGCGGCTGATGGAAGAGAGAGATTGATTAAACTGACGGCAGAATCTTTTTTCACTGGGAGGGTGGCATACATGTGTGTGAGGGTAAATGTTTGGAAGGAAAAGTTCACTTTTTCTTACACTCTGGGTCTTATTTTGCAGTTTTGACAACTATTAGTCATTAAAATATAGCTTTCTCTCTCACTTCCTCTTTGTCTCTCTTCCTCTCTCCCTTGTAGATTCACAAACATCAACACAAAGTCATCAATAAGGTCCAGATGTCCAACCATAAATGTGTTATTTTGAGGACTGGGTATATTTTATTACTGCCAACTCTGGAAAAATGCAGTTTCATTCAATACCTAGTTTTATTGTTAAAGGATCACACAAGTGATCGTGCATGTTTGAGCCCAACATATACAGTATAATTCACATACAGATCACATTACTGACAACATTTCCCAAAATATACTACTTTAGTATTAAATTTTAAATTATTTTTCCTTCCTTCCAGACTGCTGGTTTCAGTTCTTTTTATCCAAGTTGATAAAAATCAATTTGTAGAGACTTGAACCGCATTTGAGACATGTAATCCATCACAGTGAACAAGATATTAGGTTTTTTTCCACCGAAGTAACTTTATTTAACCGATCCAACACACAGCTGCACAGAAGACGACATATGGAAATATAGTCCCAAGAGACAACAGCTTTTATTGAGAAATTAAAACGACCGTGTCTTCTACAATTGTGCACAAGCGTTAGAAGGTGAAACATTAAATTTTAATTGTGTATCACTTAAATGTTTGAGTTTGAAAGATTTAGAGATCTGAAAAATAACAGGAAAAATAAAATACAGTTTTGTATATTGGGCTCAAACATGCACGATTGGTGGTATATGGTCCTTTATGTATCGGTCCTAAGTGTCTCAGCTAATTTTCTGTGTTTGGTCTTATGTTTTCCACCCAGCAGTTCCTGAAATATTGAGGAGGATTTACCCTAAAGTAGGAGCTAAAAAGTGCAAAGGGAAGTATAGTTCTGCAATCAGAATGGTTCTGGTTTCTTGCTGTGAAACGAAAGAAAGTTCCTGCGGTGCAAAGGGCACTGATGTAAATGAGAGCCAGGCTGTAAATAAAAGAATTTTCCTTTAAACTTTTACACCACGTAGGTGATTTCAGGAATAACCATCGTCTAACTTGCCAATAGTGGTTCAGCGTGACTGTGCTCTTTCCCAAGTGACCAATCAGAGGAGCAGGGAGACAGGAAGAGGGGCTGTAAATTGAACGTTGCTCATTAAAGTGACATTAATGGCATTATGGAGCATGGAGGAAAAAATGAATCACAGAGAAATTGGCACAGGAGAGGAGCGGTAAAAGGGTCCTGGCAGAGCGCCAGTCAGCAGGCAGACCTGGATAATGTCAGGAGAACATTCAGTATGAGCGGCAGCGCTGCGCTCAGACCAAAATGACCTCAGTAATAGCACAAATGATGGCCGGTTAATAATTGCACGTCGGCTCTCTCGGTGTTACCTGGATAATGTCTGGACGAGACTCTGCCTAGTGAAAAGAAAGGACCGGTGCACAATTACTCCACTGCTACTGCACATTTAATTCTTCACCATTGCTCAGTATTACACAATGAGCACTTTCAGCCAAGCAATCTGATTGCTCAAAGGCACATGCTGATCATTTCCATCAAGCATGATTCTCTTTGGCTGGTTGCTATGCCAACTTTTGTGAAAAGCAGAGACCGGTTAGCAATCTTTTTTTTCCCTTTTTGTTTATTCTTGTGTGTTACGTTGAACTTTTCAACCAGCACACATTCATCAGTAACAGCAGTTTTAAAACCACAGCGCTCCTGATGATGCTCTTTGCTGTGATTCCTGCTGTTTCGCGTGTGTAATCACAAGAACGCAGGCCACATCTGGAGTTATGCTACTTTATTTTTTATTAGATTTCATATTTGCTCAAAGCTACTGAGCATGACTTTACTTGACAATGAAATGTATTGTTGGGATTTTATCAGTTCTCTTTCTGATTCTGGCTATTGATTCCAGTTCTTGCGGAATCCTGTTTCTACTTCTTGTCATACTATTTGATTATGCAAAGAAATCGAAATAAAAGCAAAACAAAAACAAAACAAAAAAAAAAAACACTTATTTGCAGCAGATTTAAGCTTCCATAAAACTTTACTGTATGAAAATAGAAAAGGTATTGAAGAAAGTATCGTCCTAAGTACCCAAGTCAAAGTATCGGCAGCAGTACTGGTATTGAAATTTCTGAACATTACCCAAAACACATCATGTGTAAGCAGTGATGGAACCCATCAGATCCAACTTTACCATTTGAAAATCCATTTCCAGGACTAGATAAGAGAAAAGATTTTACTAAATGAATTTGTGTTTTGAAAATTTAAGGAACCAAGTTCCAACTGAGAAGCAGTTCTCGATACCCAACCCTAACGGCACAATTAAATGAGTCTTTGCATGAGTCGGTCGGCTCAGCCTCTTTGCACTGCAAAAAAACCTTAATCCTTCAAATCTGAACAAGTCATTTAGTCTCATCATTCTGCCTTCAAAACTTATTGTTCTTAAAACGAACATTTCTGCTTTTTCAAGGATTTTCTAGAAATGTGTCAATATGGAAAATTAATCCAACATCAGTAAAAAGCTCAACATCATCAGATTATGTCGCTTTGAACATGGTGTTTGGTGAAATCTCAGGTTATTGGTGGAATGATTTGCTCTTAATAAGACAGAATGACTTGCTCAGATGAATTTCTCTGCAGTGCCTTCCTTTCCTGGATGGGGGAGGTGGGGGTGGGGGGAGGAGGTGGCAAGAGGGAGTTGTGAGTAGTGATTTCGTGGGTGGGAGTTGCTGTTGGTAAGAGGTGAAGCGGGGGGAGAGGTAAAGGGTGAGGAATGATGAAGGCGAGTGCTCGGTGAGTAATCAGACCGCGTCACCAGCCGGAAACAGGAAGTTATCCGGTCAGCAGCAGGTACCAGGATGGGGGAGGGTGGGTTACACAAGGGG
>VXCM01009843.1:0-11583 GCA_014773175.1 Lucifuga dentata | reverse complement strand
CTCACGGTCTAATGGCTCTGACACTACTAACTCATAATAGTTATCAGAGGATTCCCTCAGTTTAAAGGGCAAATTATTAGGAATAGTTAGATCTACGATTCCATTATCAACAGAATCTTTATCATTTACACTCAGCACAGCTATCACGGTATCTATTGGTTCATTCTCTTTAATAGGAGTTCGGAATGATTTAATTGAAATTTCTGGATGATTGTCATTCATGTCTGTCACCATTATTGTCACTTTACACTGTCCTGATAAAGAATTTATCCCTTTATCACTGGCGATCACCTCAAGTTCATAAATCTTTAAATCTTCATAATTAATCATCTCTTTCACTCTAATTTCACCATTGTCTGGATTCAGTGTGAACATATTTTGCGTTCTCTCTGATGTATACAAACTATACGAATAAACTATGTCAGAATTTGACCCTTCATCTAAATCGGTTGCATTGGGTTTTATTACAAGACTTCCAATAGGGGAGTTTTCCGTTACATCTACTTTGTAACTTTCTTTGTCAAAATAAGGGGCGTTGTCATTCACATCCAGCACGCGAACAATGATGTTGGCTGTACCTGTGCGAGTAGGGATACCGCCATCTAAAGCATTGAGTATTAGATGATGGACAGCTTCGTTTTCTCGGTCTAAGGTTTTTTTCAGAATTAAATCAGCAAACTTCGAGCCATCTCTCCCGGTCTGGATTTCAATGTCAAAATGTTCACTTTCACTTAAATGATAGGTTTTAACTGAGTTCGAACCAACATCTGGATCCACAGCATTGGTAAGTGAGAAGCGCTCTCCTGATGGGGATGATTCAGATATGTCCAAATACATTGCGTCTCTGCGAAAATGAGGCGCATTGTCGTTAATGTCCATGATCTCAACTTCAATATTGAACAATCGAAGAGGGTTTTCAATCGTGACATCCATTTTAAGAAAACACTGATTCTTGCTGTTACACAGGTATTCTCTGTCCATGTTTTCAGCCACGAACAGCTCTCCTGTTTCTTTGTTTATCTCAAGATACCTCTTATTAGAGACAACATCCAATCTCATTTTACGGTGACTCAGTGTTTTTACATCCAGACCCAAATCCGCTGCTAAATTTGCAACCACAGATCCTCGCTCCATCTCTTCAGGAATCGAGTAGTGCGTAACAGCAGATATCGTAAAAAATGACGCACATAAGAATGTGAACAGAGAGACGTACCTTTTCCAAAGCCGGTGGTTGAATTTTATATCCATAATCATTGTTTTTTCCTGTCGATACCGTTTGATAAATGACTCCAGCTGATCTTCAGATGTTTAGAACAGTTCTCTAGGTGTTAAAATATAACTACTTTATGGAAATTCTTAATCGAGTGAATATATTACAGTCTGGTTTCTCAAAGGGATCTGGCCAAAAAAGGCTGATGTGTTTCTTTCAACGAACTGTCATGGCGACAATTACGTGATAAAGATGTGATTTTAAGGGGTGAAGAGCGACGCTTTGCGTTCTGTACTGTTAAATGTTTAGTGTTGTGAAAACTCAACAATTTCAAAGCTAATTGCACAAGATCCAATAAAATAAAATTAATTTCATATTAGTCTAAATGTGTTCTTACAATGAGTATGTACAAGGATATTCTCAGAATATTTCCCTCCTACTGTGATGGGATATTTTAAGAGAGTATTTACGCACAGGTGATCATGAATTAAAGCAAGATCTTTAAATTGCAGGTGTGAGCAAATATGATTATTGCTTTAGAGATCTGGAAAATTAAAAAAGGGTTTTACATAAATGTCAACACAGCATAGATTTGGCTCCAGTGCCGAAAAAAATTCACATACAATTTATGCACATGAGCTTTTATATATGATGTATTTCTAAAGTAACCTGGTGCTGCATAAAATAAGCAGATGTTCATACCTGCAGAGTGGACGCTGCTGAGTCACTAGTGTCTGTCAGTCCTGTGCTCCTCGGTATACTAGACACGATGTATCTGGAGCCCTTTGGCACAGGCTGTCTAACCACCAGCTTTCCTTTCCTGGTCTCCGCCAGAAACAGACTGTACCAGTAGGCATCGTTGGACACCAGAGTGTTATCTCCGATGGTGGAGTTCCTGTCACTGATCACACTGTTCCTGGAGGGAGGAGCCGCTTTACTGGGGTTGGGTTTCTGACACTTGATCACAATAGTCACCAATATAGTGATCAGCAGGAGAAACGATACAGAGCCCAGACCGATGACCAAATAAAGGTTTAGGTCTGAAAAGATGTCATATTCTAGAGGCACCTCAGTCATGTCAGAGTAGGCCTTAACAGCAGTCTCCACTGTGGACAGTTTGATGGTGACTGTAGCAGAGAGAGCAGGCTCTCCGTTGTCCTTGGCAACAACAACCAGTCGTTGGTGACGTGGATCTCTGGAACTGAACATCCTCATAGTCCGGATCTCTCCGTTGTATTGGTCCAGACTGAATAAGGTGGCGTCAGTCACCTGTAGAATCTGGTAGGTAATCCGGGAGTTGTGCACAGAGTCGGCGTCTAAGGCTATCACCTTGGCAACCAGAGAGCTTTTATCAGTGGATCTGGGGATGTTTTCCTCCACGACGGAACCGTGTGCACGCCACGGAGAGACAATCACAGGAGCATTGTCATTCTGGTCCACAATAATGATGTGGACGGTCATGTTACTGCCGAGTGGAGGAGAGCCAGAGTCTCTGGCCTCAATGTGGAAAAGGAACTCCTTCTCGATCTCATAGTCAAAAGTTTTTAGTGCGTAAAGATTACCGTTCTCTGGATTGATGGAGAACAGCATGGACATGGAGGTGCTGGCGATCTCCTTCTCTATGATGAAATAAACTAGATACTGGTTTTCATGGAGGTCAGGGTCAAACGCAGTGAGAGAACTGAGCAAAGCACCAGGTGCGTTATTCTCCATGACACGTATAGTATAAAATGACTGAGGGAACTGTGGAACATTGTCATTAACATCCAACAATTCTAAAGTCATAGTTTCATTGTCAGATAAAGGAGGAGAACCTCTGTCTGTAACAGTGAAAGTGATGTCATATTCTGGAACTTTCTCACGGTCTAATGGCTCTGACACTACTAACTCATAATAGTTATCAGAGGATTCCCTCAGTTTGAAAGGCATATCGTCAGGAATATGAAGATCAACTATTCCATTATCACCTGAATCCTTATCACTGACACTAACTACTGCTATCACTCTGTCTATTGGAGTATTTTCTTTAATAGGACTTTGAAATGATTTAATAGATATTTCAGGGTGATTGTCATTCATATCTTCTACAGAAATTTTCATTTTGCATTGTCCTGATAAGCTGTTAGGTCCTTTATCAGTTGCTATGATTTCCATTTCATAATTGCGAAAATCTTCATAATTTAGCATTCCTTTCACTGTTATTTCACCAGTGGAAGGATTCAGGTTAAATGTTGCCTGCGTTTTTTCTGATGTGTATAGACTGTATGTATATTCGATCTGTGCATTACTTCCCTCGTCTAAGTCTGTAGCGTTCAGCTGAATCACAAGACTCCCAATAGGAGAGTTTTCCATAATACTTATGTCATAATTTTCTGTGCCAAACGTTGGTGCGTTGTCGTTAGTATCCAGCACACGAACTATGATACTAGCCGTGCCTGTGCGAGTGGGGACACCGCCATCCACAGCAGTGAGTATTAAATGGTGAACTGCAAGCTTCTCTCGGTCTAAACTCTTCTTTAATATCAAATCAGCAAACTTGGATCCTTCTCTTCCCGTTTGAATTTCTATGTCAAAATGTTCATTTTTACTTAGTAGGTATGTCTTAACCGAATTTGAGCCAAGATCCGGGTCAACGGCGTTATTAACAGAAAATCTCTCACCGGCGGGGGTTGTTTCTATAATGTCCAGGTTTATGGTGTCTCGTCGAAAATGGGGGGCGTTGTCATTTATATCCACAATTTCAATTTCGATATAGAATATCCTTTGTGGGTTCTCCACGGTAGCTTCCATTTTTAGGTAACATGTCGGTGTTTTTATCGCACAGAGATACTCTCTGTCAATCCTCTCCACGATGTAAAGTTCTCCCGTTTCTTTGTTCACATCCAGATATCTCTTGTTGGATATTATGTCTAACCGCATGTTCCGTCTACTCAGTGTCTTCACGTCTAAAGCTAAATCAGAAGCTAAATTGGCAACGACTGACCCTGCCTCTAATTCCTCTGGAACGGAGTAGTGAGTGACAGCAATAACAGTGTTCATGACTGTAGCGATCAACAAAAGCGCAGACACATACCTCCTCAATGGATTTCCATTGCTATATCTCTCCATTGTTACAGCGCTAATTAACAGCTCTTTTTTCTGGGATGTAACAAATTCAACCAAATCACTCAAAAATGCTCCGTTTTAAAATCATTTGTTAAAATTAAATCGCAGCTATCGGTAAAATAAATCCATGAAGCCACATTCAGCACCAGGAGCTGTCCACCCTACTTTGTGATGTCCTGTCCATAGAAACTGCGGTCATGGCGTCTGTACAAACGCAGATCAGAATGTTTAATTGGGGAATAGCGACACTCTGTGCAAGATACCACATATTTTCCTGACCCAGATTTATTTATAAGATAATCAGATTTAACACAGTTCTTTAAAAGCTATGAATTGCATTATTTTCACACATACGGCGGATTTCTTTTGCTAATTTTATATAAATTTATGATGTCACAATTGATATTTGACTGTAGATGCTCATTACAATGCATGATTTTCTATTTTTATTGTTCCCCACAATCTCTAGATCAAAAAATGGTGATATAAAAGTGTGTAATGATCCGTTAATGAGCAGGATATTCTTAAAATTTAAGCCTGAAAGTTGTGTTATTATCAAAAATTCTTATCTACAGACTGGACTTCGTTGAGCTGCCAACTAATGAACAATTTTGAACACGAACGGCATAACATTTTACGAATAACTGTGACACCAATAATTATACTTTTAAAATGCATGACTGTTTCTCCTTCGGTAGGACGACTGAAAAGCTATATACCCCCAAACCACTGGAACAGTTCTTAAACAAATGGATGTGAGAAAAAAAAAAAAAAAAAAAAAAACTCTGATTCATACCTGCAAAGTAGAAGCTGCTGAGTCACTAGTGTCTGTCAGTCCTGTGCTCCTCGGTATACTGGACACGATGTATCTGGAGCCCTTTGGCACAGGCTGTCTAACCACCAGCTTTCCTTTCCTGGTCTCCGCCAGAAATAGACTGTACCAGTAGGCATCGTTGGACACCAGAGTGTTATCTCCGATTGTGGAGTTCCTGTCACTGATCACACTGTTCCTGGAGGGAGGAGCCGCTTTGCTGGGGTTGGGTTTCTGACACTTGATCNCTGATCACACTGTTCCTGGAGGGAGGAGCCGCTTTGCTGGGGTTGGGTTTCTGACACTTGATCACAATAGTCACCAGTATCGTGATCAGCAGGAGAAATGACACAGAGCCCAGACCGACGACCAAATACAGATTTAGGTCTGAAAAGATGTCATATTCTAGAGGCACCTCAGTCATGTCAGAGTAGGCCTTAACAGCAGTCTCCACTGTGGACAGTTTGATGGTGACTGTAGCAGAGAGAGCAGGCTCTCCGTTGTCCTTGGCAACAACAACCAGTCGCTGGTGACGTGAATCTCTGGAACTGAACATCCTCATAATCCGGATCTCTCCATTGTATTGGTCCAGACTGAATAACGTGGCATCAGTCACCTGTAGAAACTGGTAGGTAATCCGAGAGTTGAGCACAGAGTCAGTGTCTAAGGCTATCACCTTGGCAACCAGAGATCCTTTATCAGTGGATCTGGGGATCTTTTCCTCCACTACTGAGCCGTGTGCACGCCACGGAGAGACAATCACAGGAGCGTTGTCATTCTGGTCCACAATAATGACGTGGACGGTCACGTTACTGCTGAGTGGAGGAGAGCCAGAGTCTCTGGCTTCAATGTGGAAAAGGAACTCCTTCTCGATCTCATAATCAAAAGTTTTTAATGCGTAAAGATTACCGTTCTCTGGATTGATGGAGAACAGCATGGACATGGAGGTGTTGGCGATCTCCTTCTCTGTGATGAAATAAACTAGATATTGGTTTTCATGGAGGTCAGGGTCAAACGCAGTGAGAGAACTGAGCAAAGCACCAGGTGCGTTATTCTCCATGACACGTATAGTATAAAATGACTGAGGGAACTGTGGAACATTGTCATTAACATCTAGCAGTTCTAAAGTCATAGTTTCATTGTCAGATAAAGGAGGAGAACCTCTGTCTGTAACAGTGAAAGTGATGTCATATTCTGGAACTTTCTCACGGTCTAATGGCTCTGACACTACTAACTCATAATAGTTATAAGAGGATTCCCTCAGTTTAAAAGGCATATTATCAGGAATATGAAGATCAACTATTCCATTATCACCTGAGTCCTTATCACTGACACTAACTACTGCTATCACTGTGTCTAATTCTATGTTTTCATTGATTGGACTCTGAAATGATTTTATCGATATTTCAGGATGGTTGTCATTCATGTCCTCAACTAGAATTTTTACTTTACATTGCCCTGATAAAGCACTGGCCCCTTTATCTGTTGCTATAATTTCCATGTCATAAATCTTGAAATCCTCAAAATTTAAGACTCCCTTGATAGTGATCTCACCCGTATTGTAATTTAGATTAAATGTGTCTTGAGTTTTCTCTGATGTATACAAATTATACGAGTATATTATATCCGAGTTTGATCCCTCATCTAAATCTGTTGCATTGACTTGAATAACAAGACTTCCAATTGGGGAATTTTCTATTATACTGACGTTGTAGCTGTCTTTGTGAAATACAGGGGCGTTGTCATTCATGTCTAAAACATGAACAATAATGCTGGCAGTGCCAGAACGTGACGGTGTACCGCCATCTATAGCTGTAAGTATTAAACCATGAACAGCATGCTGCTCCCGGTCTACAGTCTTTCTAAGAATCAGGTCAGGAAATTTTGATCCATCTCTTCCGGTTTGAATTTCTATTGTGAAAAACTCACTTTCACTCAAGTGATACGTTTTTACCGAATTGGAACCCACGTCTGGGTCCACTGCATTGCTCACAGAAAAGCGTTCACCAGCCTGGGTAGCTTCTGAAATATCCAAGTCTATTGTATCTCTTCTAAAATGAGGCGCATTGTCATTGATGTCCATGATCTCTAATTCGATATAAAATATTCTTTTTGGGTTTTCGATTATGGCTTCCATTTTCAGGTAACATGTTGTCTTGGCAAGACAGAGAGATTCTCTGTCAATTCTTTCAACAATGTACAGTTCCCCTGTTTCTTTGTTCACGTCCAGATATTTCCTGTTGGAAATTATTTCTAAGTGCATTTTCCGTCCGATCAGCGTCTTCACATCTAGTCCCAAATCTCCAGCTAAATTTGCGACGACAGAGCCCTCTTCCATTTCCTCAGGAACGGAATAGTGTGTTACCGCAGAAACAGAATGTAAAGTCGTGACGAATAGAAGAAATGTCGACACATACCTTATCCACAGTACAAAACGGATAGAAGCATCCATTGTTATCCCAGAACTTTCTTTCCTTGAGCTGTAGTGTAAGCCCATCCGCGCACTTAAGATTTAGAAATATTTTTGATCCTAACCTCTCAATCATGAACTAAGAACTGAAATTGAAAACACTTTAAAATAACATATTTTCAGCACCACGGGAGCTGATCATTTGCTGTTTCTACCGTTTCACTTATATGGCTGAATATCATGGCGACGATGATGTCACGGCCTTAATGACTGGTTAACAGTGCCGCTGTGTGCAAGAAACATGTCAACGCATAGCGTGCTTAGTTTATAAAAACGCAATTGCTCAAGTCTGTAAAGAACCATAAGAAAAATATGCGTATGTACTGTAGGCCTATTTGCTATTATTTAAGCGTATTCTGTTTTGATTGTTTCATTGTGATTTGTTAGGAGGCTGGGTAGTTTCAGCTTGTGCAATTTCTTTCCGTCTTTGGGTTCATCTTTTTAAGTTGTTTAACCTAATTATGAACAAGTTAGGTTCGGTGTAAATACATTTAAGAAAACAATTTTATTGATATGTTAGTGTATATTTTGTGCCGGTATTTTGTTGTGTTTCTGTGCTGAAACGCACAGTGGACACGTCAAAAAGCAGGGTACTAATTTTAAAAGAAATGACATACATAGAGTATAAAAAAAATTGACAAACAACTTTCCCACTGTATTGATCTCACGCAATTCCAGTTGAATAAATTACAGATTATATTGCAATTTACATCTATGCATATCAAGTTTACAGTCTGGAAGCATAAACAATAAGTTTTCATATTTGTTTTCCTTTCATGTGGATATTTTTATCTAATGATTGTGGAAATGAACTGAAAAACACTTCGTAGATGACGTTTATAAATTAAAGACTTTTAGAATTGAAACGATCTCAGTTTTGTTTTGTTTTGTTTTTTTTTAAAGCAAAACAACCAGATATTACAGCCCGTTCAATTATTTAACCATTAAACGAGTCCTACCTGCAGAGTGGACGCTGCTGAGTCACTCGTGTCTGTCAGTCCTGTGCCCCTCGGTATACTGGACACGATATATCTGGAGCCCTTTGGCACAGGCTGTCTAACAACCAACTTTCCTTTCCTGGTCTCCGCCAGAAACAGACTGTACCAGTAGGCATCGTTGGACACCAGAGTGTTATCTCCGATTGTGGAGTTCCTCTCACTGATCACACTGTTCCTGGAAGGAGGAGTTGCTTTGCTGGGGTTGGATTTCTGACACTTGATCACAATAGTCACCAATATAGTGATCAGCAGGAGAAACGACACAGAGCCCAGACCGATTACCAAATACAGGTTTAGGTCTGAAAAGATGTCATATTCTAGAGGCACCTCAGTCATNCCAGACCGATTACCAAATACAGGTTTAGGTCTGAAAAGATGTCATATTCTAGAGGCACCTCAGTCATATCAGAGTAGGCCTTAACGGCAGTCTCCACTGTGGACAGTTTGATGGTGACTGTAGCAGAGAGAGCAGGCTCTCCGTTGTCCTTGGCAACAACAACCAGTCGTTGGTGACGTGGATCTCTGGAACTGAACATCCTCATAGTCCGGATTTCACCATTGTATTGGTCCAGACTGAATAACGTGGCATCAGTCACCTGTAGAATCTGATAGGTAATCCGAGAGTTGAGCACAGAGTCGGTGTCTAAGGCTATCACCTTGGCAACCAGAGAGCCTTTATCAGTGGATCTGGGGATCTTTTCCTCCACTACTGAGCCGTGTGCACGCCAGGGAGAGACAATCACAGGAGCGTTGTCATTCTGGTCCACAATAATGATGTGGACGGTCATGTTACTGCTGAGTGGAGGAGAGCCAGAGTCTCTGGCTTCAATGTGGAAAAGGAACTCCTTCTCGATCTCATAGTCAAAAGTTTTTAATGCGTAAAGATTACCGTTCTCTGGATTGATGGAGAACAGCATGGACATGGAGGTGTTGGCGATCTCCTTCTCTATGATGAAATAAACTAGATATTGGTTTTCATGGAGGTCAGGGTCAAACGCAGTTAGAGAACTGAGCAAAGCACCAGGTGCGTTATTCTCCATGACAGGTATAGTATAAAATGACTGAGGGAACTGTGGAACATTGTCATTAACATCTAGCAGTTCTAAAGTCATAGTTTCATTGTCAGATAAAGGAGGAGAACCTCTGTCTGTAACAGTGAAAGTGATGTCATATTCTGGAACTTTCTCACGGTCTAATGGCTCTGACACTACTAACTCATAATAGTTATAAGAGGATTCCCTCAGTTTAAAAGGCACATTATCAGGAATATGAAGATCAACCATTCCATTATCACCTGAGTCCTTATCACTGACACTAACTACTGCTATCACTGTGTCTAATTCTATGTTTTCGTTGACTGGACTCTCAAAGGATTTAATTGATATTTCAGGATGATTGTCATTCACGTCCTCAACTTCAATTTTTATGGTACATTGTCCTGATAAACTGTTTGCTCCTTTGTCAGTTGCTATAACTTCCATATCGTAAATCCTAAAATCTTCATAATTTAACACTCCCTTGACAGTTATTTCACCAGTAGAAGGGTTAAGATTAAATATTTGTTGTGTTTTTTCAGGAGTGTAGAGACTATATGAATATGTTAAGTCAGAATTTGATCCCTCATCTAAGTCTGTTGCATTAAGATGAACAACATGGCTTCCAATTGGGGAATTTTCCATTATTTTAATACTGTAGCTTTCTTTATCAAACATAGGAGCGTTGTCGTTGGTATCTAAAACATGAACAATAATGCTGGCAGTGCCAGAACGAGCAGGAATGCCGCCATCTACAGCTGTAATTATTAAATTGTGAACTGCCTGCTGTTCCCGATCTAAAGCTTTTCTCAGGATCAAATCAGCAAACCTCGATCCATCTCTCCCAGTCTGCACTTCAATATTAAAATGTTCGCTGTCACTCAGATGGTAAGTTTTCACTGAATTGGCTCCTACATCAAGGTCAATTGCATTACTAAGGGAAAATCTCTCTCCAGCAGGCGTGGACTCAGATATGTCTAAATGAATGGCGTCTCTACGAAACTGAGGGGCGTTGTCGTTAATATCCACTATTTCTAATTCAATATTAAAGATTCTTAATGGATTCTCAAGCGTTACCTCTAGTTTTAGATAACAAGATGTTGACGACTTTGTAGGGCATATATATTCCCTATCAATCTTCTCTACAATATATAGCTCACCAGTCTCTTTGTTCACATCCAGATATTTTTTATTAGCGACAGTATCCAGACGCATCTTCCTCTTACTCAGTGTTTTGACATCCAAGCTGAGATCGGTAGCAAGATTGGCAACGACGGATCCTTCTTTTAATTCCTCTGGTATGGAATGAGTGACTGAAGCCGATGTGTAATATACGAGAGACAAAATAATAACGAGCGCAACGTAACGTTTGTATGACTGCATTGTTACCAAGAATCCCAAGCTGTGTATCCGTTTACGGTAGCGCTTCACCGTTGTTTTTTTTTTTTTTTTTTTTTTTTTTTAATAAAAGCACCTCACCTTTCGACTGATAATGGAAAAAGATTCCGGCAGTTGATTCTTTGAGATTTAAATCCTGTTGAACATCTGAGCACAAAAATGACCCAAAATGTGATTCTCCATTTCGCTGTGAAATTCAGCACCACGGAGTCGTCCGTCTGTTTAAAGCTTAAACCTATACTGACAATGATTTAGTGTCACGGCGATCACGGCCGGTATATTATCTAGTAAACAGCGTCACCCTCTGCCTGTTATAAGACTGCCAGATAGTAAGAAAAACAACATTATTTAGTCGAAATTTATAACCCTGCAAATACTGCTGAACTGAATTAAAATATCCAGCGATCAGAAATGCCCACTTCAGTTATGCTATAAAAAGTGAAAAGCACAGCTAAAATGTGTAAATGTTAAAACTGAAGTCCTACCTGCAAAGTAGAAGCTGCTGAGTCACTAGTGTCTGTCAGTCCTGTGCCCCTCGGTATACTAGACACGATGTA